>JAGFPH010002056.1:0-11622 GCA_018207615.1 Philaenus spumarius | reverse complement strand
TCTGTTCTAATAAAACAGCATCTCCATTTTATAGTGTTTCAACTTAAAAAATTGTTAAAATTTATGTATTACCAATAATTTAAAAGTTTGTACACAATTTATAACAATATTACAGTTAACTATGTTGACAAATTTGTTGATTTTAAGTTATAATTTTTTTTTTAAATATCTATAAACATTTAAAAATATATTTCAGATATTACTGATTTGATTGTAATAAAGTAGCGTGGAATTTTTGGCATAAGGATTATTTAGTGAAATTGGCCGCAAAGTTAAGAGTTTGCACCCAGTTGATGCCGTATATTTTTTAAAATTTGTATTACTTATATAGATTATTCTTTAAAAGGCCAAGTAAAATTGGTTCTGTCTATGTACCAAGAGCATAAATCCGAATCAGTTTTAAAATATTATTTTGCTGTCATGGATGATAAATGACTTAAACATTAATAAATTAAGTTCGCAAATGTAGGGTATATTAAAATGTCAATAATTCCTTTGCGGGTGGGGTCATAGACGAGACAGCTGTTTTAATATATTTGGCTCTATATCGATATGTTTCACTTCCACATTTATTTATGAATAGACAATTATTAACACATTTAAAGTTTCGAGAGTCTTTCTTCTACTACCAGTTTTGATAAGTTAATCTATTACCAATATTTTGTTTCTATGTACATATTTGTAACGGAGTTTAATTAAATAAATAATAAAGATTACATTTCAAGTAATTTAAAAAAAATATAAAATAATATTATCAAATTAGTTTATAAATTAACTTGTTCGTAAACATATTAAAAAACCAAGTAACATAATTTAATTTAATAATTCTTTTATATTTTGACAGTATATGCTATTTTAAAAACACTATTTAATTAATTTGTTTGAATTAGAGATATAAAAATGTATGGAGAGACAGCAAACGTTATGATTATATGGAACGTAGGCTAGTATTGCGTAATTAAACAAAATCGATTTAAACTTGCCCAATTAAAGAATAATAATAGCTTTGCAATAAGCACTAGGTAAAACTATTAAACTAAATTCCTATTGGTAAAAATTTACAATAATCAGTCAATGTTATTTTAGCCTTTTTTTCTGGAAAAGTATGCTATTGATAATAAAGTATGGACAAAAATTTGTATGAATGCTGCAACACATTCTGAAATAAAATTTTGGAATAATAGGTTTTATATTATTTGTTTTAATATTAAATTCTTATATTATTTATGATATTACTACCTTTCTGAATTAATTATTGGGTTAAATTCCCGTTTCTAAAAAAAAATACTGAAAGTTGTATAATGATGAGCTCAAATTCGAATATTTGTTTTTTATCTGTGGTTTACGTGTATGGTGATAAATTTCATTTTTAAATTTTGAATTTAATTCTATTATAACGCCAATGTAGTTTATGAATTAATTAGAATAGGCCTACATTAAAATTAGGAGAATTAAGCTGATTGAATTGACCAAAATACGTGCAGTCAGACAGAACATATGGACAGTCATAAAAAATAATATAAATCGACGGGCAGAAATAAACACTGAAAAACTTTTTTTTTTACACTAGGTTTACCTTGTAAATATACACATATTGTTTAAACTAGTGTTCAAGATACTAAATTATAACTTGCTTTATAATTTATTAAAACATTTTAAATCCTCAAATCTCTAAACTGACTAATTGAATACATCCAAATAAGCCATTAAATTATCATAGTCCAATTAATAGCTTTATAATCTGAAAACTGCACATGATCGGAATATTGATGTGCATTGGCTTCGTGTAAAACAAAATGTAATCAAATTATGGTGAATACTCTTGTGGTTAGGGAACGTAATAATATTATTACAATTTCCAAACTCGATTTAGTTTCATGCATTATTTATCGGTATAATGCAATTCAATGTGGTCCTGTTGCAGTTATATCTATTAGACTGAACGCGTATGTGTAATCATACATTGATTTATTGGTTATTCGTTGCTAAACTAGTTATTAATCAAATGGAAGATTAATACAATATTTCTTCGACAGAAACCGCAATACGTTTGAGAATTACGTTTGGATTACGGTTTTGCCTACTTAAAACAGACAAACAACCAAACCAAACATTGTGGTACAAAAGTGTTAACAAGTGGATCTCAAAGTTTAATTAAAGAGGAGTTAATAAATTTTTGGTTTTCATACTTGAATGATTTGTATTTGTAAAACATAATTTTGTATGATTAAACTACAATTTTAGAATTTATGAACCTATGGATACACATAATATGGTGTACAACAATTTCCGTAATTCAACTCCTAAAGTCTACTAAGAAATAAGAATATCAATATTCTTTTAACATTTTGTAAATGTTTAAGATTTACTGTTTTTCTGTCTCAAGTCTCTTTATGTGCATAATTATTTAATGTTTGTACGTATGTTTTAGGTACATATTACATTTTCAAATATAAAGTGTTAGATTGTTTGAACTTTGGTACAATTTTAAATTTTTCATTGTTGGTTTGGCAGATTTTATCGCCCAAATTATCGACAAGATTTCTTAAAATTTAACGAGAATTTTAGAACTCTTCTTACATTAAAAATTACTGGTAATATTTTATTGAATTATCTTATTACTTTAAATTAGCAATTCTTGTATCTATCTTTATATCTGTCGCGGATCTCGAAAGCGGCTCTAACGAATTCAAAGAAATTTTGTATTTAGGTATAGTTTTGATTTTTAAGTACACCCATACAGTTGTATTTCGTGTAAAAAAGCAACTTTTTGAGAAAATCTAATTTAAAAGTTGAACAATTTTAACATAGGGTCTTATGGGTTGCAATGTTGGTTAGAAAATAACAACGAAATAGTAAATAAAGCGATCAAAACAGCTGTTTAAAACAAGCCAATTTATACTGTTTAATGAGCTGTTCATTGGATAGTTTTTAATTACTGTAAAAAAAACAAGCTAATTTATACTGTTCTAGCAAGTTGGAATTAGAATAAATTGGGCCTAATAATTTATTTTGTCAAAAAAAAAATGGTAAACTTGGCAAAAATGGATAAATTCGAATAGTCAATTTTTTAATATAGGCCTGGCTAATTTCTGAAACATAGTATTGAGGTTATGTTAATCCTGCAATAATTTGTACTATATTTATTCCTGTTTTCAAAACTTTAGTTGGCAGAAGATAGTAGAACTAGGACTAAAATCGTAATGAAAGCCTCTCACGTTTCTAAAGCATGTATTTGAGGTCATAATTAATCTTGTAATTACTGTTAATATATTTAAGCCAGGTTTCATAATTTTACAAACCTATGTACAAACGAGCCAAAGATTAACGAGATTCTTTAGTGAATTTTTCAACTGCGAGCGGAGCGAAGCAGCCATTTGAGGCCGAAGGCCGAGGCGGGGTTGGGACGCGAAGCGTCCAGGGGCAGAGCCCCTAGTAATGTCTAATGTGTGAAAGTTTAGTGCTATTTTTGAAAATTGTAGTTTTATGTTCGCTGACACATAAGTATCTAAACACATTAATTTATGTACAGTAATTGCAATATCAACTATTCACAAAGATATAAAATGAAATAAAGAAGAAAATCTTATAAATTGAATTGCTTAATGAATTGTCAAAGTAGTGAATATAGTACGATTAAAAATAAGGCAACACGTTAATACATAAGATGCTATGAGTTTAATTGAAGAATAATTTGTAGGCATTAAGCTATTGTCTAAATTAAATAGTACATTTTACGTATATACATTACAAACAGCAAGTTCGATAAATAATTACAACGTAAAAGCAGATTAAGTTGAAACAAAAAAGTGTTGTGCAAGCAAGCAGTAGGTTGAGTAGGTTGAGGTGTTGTCTGATCTTGACATTCGTGTTTTTATGGCAGTTTAAACCCCTCGAGGGTGACTTATCACTGCCCTCAGACATGTCTTAACCGAGATTAAAGAAAAGAGTTTTGTTGCAACTTGTTCTCAGAACCACCATCGTTTTAAATTATAAACGTAGAACAACGCGATTGGGAATACAATTTATTGGTCCAAGTTTGAGTTTATAAAGTGCCGAGTTTTTGTTTTATTCCATAACACAAACACTTTGTTTAAAACTTTTTTAGTTCACTCTACATGTTGTAACTTTCAATGATTAATGCATAATATATATTATGTGTATAAATTTGCAATACCTTTCTACCGTATGCAAATTAAATGTTCGATGTATAAGAATATTTTTTGAATGTGTATTGAATAAAACACATTTGTAAACATTTTGTGTTTAATAAACTTCCATAACATGATTCGACATTGGAATTCGTTTTAATAAAACAACGAACAAAAAACAGTTTGAACTACTTTATTTGCAATTTTTTTCGTGAATTTTATTAAATGTTAAAAAACATACTTATATTATTACTACCCGACTTTGAAAAATCACTCGATTTTTAAAATTAAATTTTATTTTTAACACATCATTGACTTATTTCTACAAAACAAAAATTTTCAATGTAAGTACTAGCTCCCTTCTTAATCAGAAATATTTCATTAAGATACTTACATCATTATCCTTTTGTTTAAAAGACATTTTTATAATAATGTTTACAGTGGAACGAACCTGTTTATTTACCATGAGTTGGAAAACAAAGAAAACATTTCCGGAGTGGCCTCAAAACAAACAATCCAATATCCAATCAAATATCCAACTCTTATTCTTTCATATTTTTCAACCAATACGAGAACTCAGAAACACATGTTTGTTATTCAGGAAGTATCCCATAGTCTTAGAAATCGAGCAATAACTAAACAAACCTAAGTGGTAGCTAAAGTTTTTCAACTAAACTAACTGTCAAACTTGTACCAATCTTACAAAAAGAATAATTAAGGGAACGGAAACGATACTGGGCCACATAGATTGGTACTGTTCAAGACTTACCTTAGAATTTAAATATCACCAACAGTAGGAATATTTCAGCTTATCTCTTACAATGCACAGGATACCTAAAGGTTACCTCAATAAACCATAGAAATATGTATAATTTTAGGTTTATTAACCAAGTTAAATAAAAGTTTATACGCCCTTAATACAAAAAGATAATTAACATGCCCTTAATACAAAAAAGATTGAGATTAAAAAAAGAAAACATATATATTTTATTAAATTTAATTTTAAAAACCCTTCCCAAAAATAAAATTCAAAAAACCCTCCCTTTTAATAATAATTACAGAAATTATACAAAAGATTTACAAGTTACAAAGTTTTAACATGAAATACCATGGATTTGTTTTAAGATAAAAAAAATATATATATTTGTCGTTGGCCAACTCTAAAAGGTAATTATATAATTAAATAAATAGACAAAATTAATTATGAGACGTCTCTCTATATATATAAAAAAAAGGTGTTAAATTTCTAATGTGTAGCCCTTAGGGGCTAAGGTCCGAAATGTGCTAGCTTGCTCCTCCCAAATTATTTAATACTAACATATCCTAAGTAGTACACATATGCAAAATTATTTTCAAAAATACAGCCTATTTAACACTTAATATAAAAAAAAAACAAAAGCAGATAGTTCTCGTTTTTAAGTTAACTTCTGTCTCTAATTAAAACTCAGTAGGATATATTTTGATTAGGTATTCCATTTCTTTAGTTGCAAGGTAGGCCTTTTCTAATAGTGGTAGTAGCAGGTTATCTCATTGGTTTAAACATCTCCTGCTCTTGCACCAGTTTAACTGTATAACACAGATAACAATTTCCTTTTTAGAAAACTTACAGTTATTTAAATAAGCATAAAAGATAGTTCTTTAAGTTGACTGTTTTTATCAAATGTTGTAGCATAAATACCAAATTGCTACATAGATGGTGATTGTTAATATAACATGCGTAATGTTGCATAACACTGTCTGTACATGTTAGGTAAGCCACATGGTAATATAACAGAAATGTTAACGTTTAGTTACATATCAGCCATATATTCTGCTTATAGCTTATTAAAAGTTTTCAATATCTGTTACACTGTAGACATACTACACAGTTATAGCTAATTAATGCATAACACTTTAGGCTTGCTTGTGGAAATATTTTTAGGCTTTAACAATAACAAAAATGATATCGGCTTTATAGTTTTTTGTAGGCTGTAAGATTTACATTTAGAATTTAGGCTGTAAGAATTACATTTAAAGTTTAGGCTGTTGTAAAAGAAATATATAGGTTTCTCTAATAAGTTGAATAAAATGAGTTAGAAAGTTGTACATGAAACAAAGTGGAAATAACCTAATTAAGTTTTACAAGTAATATCTTATAATTATTAAGGTAAAGCTGAAATATCGTACCTGGTAAGCGAAAACAAAGGGTTTAGAAGTAAATCATGTCCTTCACCACATACGTTACCCGATTAAATTATTTAAAAATTTGGTAACATCACGAACACTCACAGCGTCTGAAAGTAACGGTCTAATAATATGGCCGACGCTTTCTAGTACAATCTTATGACAAGGCAAGATTTTACTTAATAGATAAATATCAGCTGTTGACTGTCAGACAAGCTGTCGCATAAGAACGACCTCTGTCCCGGTATGTACGCATGCAAGGAAGGCACTGATACCGTACAGAGTCGACATCTGGCGGAGAAAAGGATGACTGGGTGAAGGTTAAATACAGAAGGTTGTAAGTAGGTAAAGAAGTAATATTTAATAAGGGAAAAAAAATATAGGTGGCCCGAATGTCTAAAAACGTCACAAACTCATACCATTAAAATATTTGTATAATTTATAGTTAGTGTACTTAAGTATTTCACTACATTTTAATTAACAATTTTAATATAATATTCTCGGTACTTTGTGCTTGGTAATTGTTGTAGTCATATATATTATTTACATATACAGGGTGTACAAAAAGTTTCGAACTGGTTAAAAATATTTCGTATGTAAAGAAAATTTTCAGGTAGATGTGATTGAGGAACCAACTCTATGTAAAACAACTATTTTATTAAGATTTCAAAAAAATTATTCGAAATCTTGGATTCGCCATTTTTAATGTAACTTTGTTTTTTCAAATGGGAAGGCGGTCATGTGATACATCATTTCGATGTAGAATTTCAAGATAAAAGCAATGGTGAAATTTGCATATCCATATCTTTAACCGATTAAAAATGGCGGCCAAAAAACAACCATTATGCCCCATTTTGCTGTACTATTTTTGTATAAAATACTAATTATTATTGTTTTTGGATTTAGAATTAAATAAGCTTTCAAACGATATGCGACACCCTTTTTGTACACGCTGTAAAATGGAAGGAATTATGTTTAAACAAAAAATATTGTTTTTTATTATTATTATTTTTTAATAACATTTAAAAAAAATTAAAGTACATATATAGGAAAGCCACTATTATATTATTTTAAATGCTAAACTAAATTAGTTTTAATAAAACAGCAATAAATAATTTGTGAAATAGACACAATAAATTGAAAACATAACTTTTAACAAGAATAGAACTTTTTAATTAAAAACTGATTTAATAATATGTATTTTTGTTAAACTTAAAACAAATAAATATATAATATGTTAACATAAATACCAACAAAATTTAACAGCAAACATTCTAAATTATAATACGATTATCATAACACTTAAAAATTACTATTATAATATTTAAGATTATTATATTGTATCACTTAATAGCTAAATAGAAGAATTAATTAATTACTCGACAATTTATATTATAGTAACTGTTTAAATCTAAATTAACTCCTATAAAAGCGAGTGTACGTACGAGCGTACGTGGAGTAACATTTAAAGAAGAAATGAATATAACTTAATAATATAACAGCTGATTTCACCCATCATCTGTAATACGCAAACAAAACCTAGCGTAGATTATACTTTTTGGTTATGTTTACAACTTCAATCAATAATATAGCCTATAATATTAATAACTCCTAAATAATTTGATCTATCGATACGAAATAAAAAGCAATTAAAAGATAATATTTGTATGTTTCTTTAAATATATATAATAACTAGCTGACCCGTACGGCGTTGCCCGTGGTGGTTGGGATTTTCTGTCTTTTTAACCTAATTGTATTCTTTTTAAGTGTTCAGTCAGTGAGTGGTATTTGGCTTTTATATATACAGATCTTAAATAATAAAAGCACTATTGTCATAATAATAAAACATCTGAAATTATGATTTTAGTAACTTTGGTCCCCCCAAACCCCTCCTAAAATTTCGAAATTTATAATACCCTTTCTTAGTGAGCACCTATGGCCCTAGAGGAAGCTACATACCAAATTTCATTTCAATCCGATCGGTAGTTTTTGAGAAATCGTGTTAAGAGGGTGAGTGGTATTTCGCTTTTGTATATATACATAAACAAAATCTTAAGAAATACAGTTTTAATAGTTCTTATAATAGTACACATTTATCGAGTTAAAAATCCCCGTCTGCATAAAGCCTAGATAAAGTCTGTTGTTTAAATAGTATTTTGTAGAAAAGATGCATTTCCGATGTGTATCTAATAAATTATTAATCAGCCTGTGATTTTTCATGGGGATTTACTAGTCTGTAAATAAATATATAGGAAATGCAAAATCAGTTGCACGTTAGGCCAATTTAACAATAAACAAACAAGATAAAATATAGTGAAAATGATGATATTATACAACAAAGTATTTTATTAAAAACAGATTTTCTAAAACAATGTATATAATTTGAACTAAAATTTAATTAAACTCTTACAATTGTAAAACCCAAAAGTCTAGTAAGAAAGTATTCTTGAAAGGTGAACCAAATTTCAGTTATTAAAAAAAAAAAAATACTTCTAATGATTGTGTAAAAACTCAAATCTACTGCATAATGCCACTTGACAAAATTTTAAATGATTTTGTTTTGTGAAAATAATAAGACGAGCAATTCATTACTAAATAAAAGACCTAAACGAGTATATATAGTTCTAAACAAAACAATCTACATTAGAATTGAGTTAGTGATAGTGTTAATATTTCTCTGTGATGCTAAATGAGGATTAATTAATTGAACTCAAACTTAATATATATATTTTTTTATTTTCCAGATTTTCTTATTGTATGGGCAGATTGACAACTTTATCATGCGGCTAAAAGTGACGAAATGGTAACCGTTGCATTGGAAACAGTCGAAACAATTATTTCAATAAGTTGGTTCAGTGTATTGTAAAATATGGTTACCAGTAGATCCACTGAATATTTACTGCATTTAAGCCGCTAGACAAACATTTCGAACAAGGTTTAAAGTTCACCGACAAAGGGATGATGTTAATGCTGTGTCTGTTCCTATATCCGGTACTTTGTCACGGATTCAGTTGTGTGTGTAGTCCATCGGAGTGTGAAGACTTGGTAGATACTGACTGTCCCGAAGGTTCGGGAACAGTTTGGGACCCCTGTGGTTGTTGCAAGGTGTGCGCGAGGACAGAAGGGGAACCATGCGGAGGTCCTTATGGATTTTATGGTTCGTGTGCAGCCGGCCTGGAGTGCGTCGTGTCGGACATGATGTCGGACAATAACGAGGGCGTTTGCAACCGTAAGTTTTGTAACAATAGTTTTTTATTCTCAACTTACCTCTATGACAAGCTGTTTGGTACCTCTAGGATTATGTTGATGTTAATATTAATCAGTATATAAAGTATGGACCAAATACATAAGCAAATACAATAATATATATATATATTATATAACAAAATAAGGTTGTTCTATAATGTAAAAATTAAAACCATAATCACAAGTAATACTATTTATTAGTGAATATGATCGTTTACATGAAACGTCATAAGTTTTGCAAAATATTTAAGTAACCGATTTTATATTTTTGCTTTATTTACATAATTGTATTTATTTTAAATTAAAAATTTCAAAAATGAACTGTAATCAATTGTACTATAATCTGCGTATTAATAATCTCTGATAGGTACTTTATACATTTTAAATATATATTTTGTAAAACAATTTATAAAAACAAAACCTTTAAAAAAATGATATCGAGTCGGCATAGACATTGTACATTTACCGCTACTTACATCATTAATAAATCAATAAATATGTTGTAAAAATGAAAAGAAGGAAAGTGTAATAATTCCAAACTACTAACAGGTCATAGTACCATCAAGAAATACAACTGTTTCAAGGACCTTAAAGTTTGAAGAAATGCTAAACATACTAAAACATGCTTTACATTTTTTAAATGGTCTATAAATGAAACGGCTTGAATTTGAATTTTGTTTACTACTTTTTACTACCCAGCTTTCTTGTCTGTCAATTTTAAATCAATTTACCAGATGGAAATGTCATATAACCTAGACATTAACAATTTCAAACATTGCTCAGAGCTGGATGACAATACATCATTACTAACTCGCTTTATTGTCCGACTGTCTGTTTGTTTGTCTTTTCGGTACAAATTTTGCAATCGATTTCAAACTAACTTCCCGTTGACTTAAAGACATAAAACTGTCTGATATAATATCACCAAGATGATTTAAATAAATTGACAGCTTTCACACACATAAGCCTAGAAATAATATTAATGTAAATAATATTAATCATTATTTCAATAATTAAAAAAAATTAATTTACCAAAATTCAAATGGTCCTATTATTTTCCCATCGACTGCTGCTGGGTCTTACTAGTTTCGACACATACCTCCGTCATTGTCGAAGACGAACATTTCAGACGACGATTACATGACACAAAACACTACACAACACATAAAGTATAAAAACGTAATATTCACCATTAAAGAGTTCGCGTTCGAGACGACCCGCATGTACTTGTGTGGAAAGCTATGTAACATTTTAATTATTTAACGACCTTTTAATGGTGAATATTACGTGTTTATACTTTATGTGTTTTGTAGTGTTTTGTGCCGTGTGATCATCGTCTGAAATGTTCGTATTCGGCAATGACAGAGGTATGTGTCGAAACTAGTAAGACCCAGCAGCAGTAGAGGGGCAATTATAGGACCATTTGAAGGTCGGTAAATTAATAAAAAAAATTTACAATAATGGTCCAGAAAGTAGGAGTCACATTAATGAATATTTAAATAATATTCATAATTAATTATTATTTAACAAAAATTTATACATAATCGTTATTTAAATAATTTTAATAATAATAATAGCAATAATAATTATTTTTAAATATACCACGTTATAATTAGTAATTTTAATAACACCATACGGATTTATAACTCCATACAGATTGTCCTGAAAACTTGCGATTGTTAATTTTTAAATAGCTTTAAAAATTCTTGTATCATTTAAAACGTTAAACGTGGGCACAATCAGTAAGCAATTGCTGCTTAAAAAACTCCCCTAAGCAACTAACAACCCTTTTCTACTGCAAATGATTCCAACTGTTGTGTGACTTTTCTCAACTGCAGCAACTTAAAATACTCTTTCCTTATTATCTGCGAACTTCGTAAAACTATATGAAGAAGTAAAGTCTATGTTGTTAGAACTTTTCCTCATATTTGCACTCACTAGCTGGAAGCCGATCTACGATCTGGTTATGATACCATCAGCTAAACTCTAGCTTTGTTTTATATCCCCGATAAAGCAAATTATAAAATTATCTTTAAAGATTATTTTATTAAAATATTTTAAT
>JAGFPH010002055.1:208064-223598 GCA_018207615.1 Philaenus spumarius | reverse complement strand
AACTAGAGGACTTACCTAAACTGTTTAGTCACAGTATTTTGCCGATAACAGTATGATTATAATATTTGTATAATTATTAACCTTAAAAACTCTTCTATATAAATTAGTTTAGAGTCGTACTCTATGCATTTAATCTTACCCCTCCCCTGAATCACTTCCGCTCTGGGGAGTCGACTGGCCCTCGGCCCTACCTGGCTGTTTTGACAGTTTATGACCCCCACGGCAAAAGATCGGCTGGCCCTCGCTCCGTTTTCCTTTCATATGAGATAGAGATCATTCAAATTTGTTGAGTTTAAGGCGAGTTATGGACCTCAAAACAACATAAATTTTCATTTTTCTAAATTTTGCCTTTAATTAAAGATTCATATCTCAAATTGTTAGTAAATTATATTATATATTTTAGCCTAAGAACCTTCATAGAAATACCGGTTTTCATTTAAGTCATTGATTATTGAAATTGGACGAGTTTTAAGCAAACACACTATGGACAACCAACATAAAGTTAAATATTTTCACACTTTTCCCAAATTGTCTTTATAAAATCCATTCCTCCTTTTGTTAACCATACGTTTTTAACATATGTTCGTGGAAAATATGATTAAATATTCTTTCATACGTATAATTATTTTTGATTTAGAATTGATAGTGGAAACGTATTTATTTTATTTTTTATGTGCAATTAAATTTTATTTAGGCTTTCAAAAATTTTTATTATTTATCTGCCGAATTTCAATCATGAAACTATGAATTCGTAGTTGAGGTGATTATTAGTCTATTATTAATTTTGAGTTATTGCATTGTTTGTGTGTTCTCAAATCCAGTTGTATTTACTATGGATTTTGGTAGGAACACCAAATTTACTAAATGGAAGCGTAAACAACTCAAAGTGGAAACTGGAACGAAAACTGGGAAGCCTCAGACAGAGTCTAATGACTCAAGCAATTCTAAAACTTCGAAGAAAAGCTAATTCACCGTGTGTAATGATTTATTGAACGCTACTTTAAAAAATTTATATTTTTGACTATGGTGTTCATAATAAGGTCGACGCACAGCCAATATTGTTTGGAAAGAAGTATTGTAAAAGGCCAAAGACGACTGTTTATTTTTATTTTTTTAAATACATTTTTACTATTTTTTTGTTATTAATTATTTTTGTATCACTGTATAAAAATGTATACTTCTCTGAGAGGCCTACTAATTTGACTAGAATATTATCACCATTATTAAGTTCAGTAATATTGTATTATTAATTTCAATGCTGCGGAGCAGCACAGGCCTCTAGTTTTACATTAAATTAGCACAATCTGCTAAATAAAATGCAAATTACCACGTAAGGCAGTCAAGAGTTATCTAGCAATTCTACAAGAGAAGTAATAGAAAGATTTGTTACCTTTGGCTCCTTTACTGTAATTTGAATATGATTTGGCGGCTACTGTTAAATGGGTGCCTTAGTGTCCACCTAATTACAGATCCGGTTTCTGGTCTACCATTAATTAAAGCTTAATAAAGATTTTAAAACGTATCATATTGTATAAATTTGAATACCTTTCCCTTAGAAATTTGTTAGACTTGTTATTTGCACAAGTCTATTTGAAAAAAAAATGACACCAATAAACAACAGAACGTGGTGTTTAATTACGCTCTGTGCAGGCATAGGTAGTAAGTACAATATTTGTCCTGTTGGGTGATGATTAAAATTTGTTTTATTTTTATTTTTTAATAATGGTAAATTTTATATCAATTCATAGTTTATTTATGAGAAATATTATCCTGCATGGTTTGGGACTGTATTCTCATTCTGTGAATAATTTGCAACCATTGGCCAATGTATTAACTATATACAGGATATGAAATAAAACTAAAAGTAACACTTAAACAAACTTTAATTGTTTTTAAAAAAGGTTTTGAAATTATTTCCGTTCTATTTAAATAGTTTTTTTTTTTTTTAAGTAACGTCTGCCATAATATTAGTTTAAACATCTAATAATTGAGTAAAGTAAATATTGGATTTACAGATTGGTATATAATACTAATATTGTATAAAACTAAAAGTAATACATAAATCGAACTTTATTTGTTGTTAAATAAAGTTAAGAAATCATTTCCGTCCTAATTAAATATTTTTTTTCAAAGTAACATCTGCCATAATATTAGTTTAAACAGCTAATAATTGAGTAAAAAATATTGGATTTACAGATTGTTATAAAACGCTAATATTGTATAAAACTCAAAGTAATACATAAAACTGACTTTAATTAATTTTAAATAAGGTTGAGAAATCATTTCCGTTCTAATAAACCAGTTTTTTTCAAAGTAACATCTACCATAATATTAGTTTAAACAGCTAATAATTGAGTAAAAAATATTGGATTTACAGATTGTTATAAAACGCTAGTATAAAACTAAAAGTAACACATAATACAAATTTTAATTGCGGTTAAATAAGGTTGAAAAATCATTTCCGTTCTAATTAAACAGTTTTTTCAAAGTAACATCTGCCATAATATTAGTTTAAACATCTAATAATTGTAATAGGAAATATTGGATTTACAGATTGGTATAAAACGTTAATATTGAATAGTATAAACCACTTAGTCTTAATAAAACACCTTGCAAAAATACCAAAATAGGAAATTCAATAGAATTTTAAATAGAGTGCCAGCCGGGCACGAGGGAGGCAGAGCGGCCGATTTTTCTCGTCAGTGTTGGTCTCAACAAACCGCCAACTAACTTTTTGTCACCCTGTGGCTATTGTTAATGTACCTGTCTGAGGAGTAACGACGTCTCCTACTCACACTTGAAATTCTTGTCACCAACCTTTAACTCAATCCAACTATGTAAACAATAACCAGAGGGGAAAAAAGGGTATGTTGACAGTTAGTTTAGATCAGCATTGATGAGGGCTCCGCCGCTTATCTCCTACCCTCTAGCCCGGTTGGGTCTCTGTTTGAAATTTCTACTGTAACATTTTGTTTAAAAGGAAATGTTTGGTTTGCAGATTAGTGTAAACCGTAATTATGACATTAACAAACAAAAGTCTTGATAAAACATATTAGCAAAATCACTAAAAGTAGCTTTTTGTTAAAACTTCTGCTAAGTGATTAAAAGAACATGAAAGTATTAATGAGACACCATTACAAAGGTTATTACAACTAAATTAATATTGCATAGGTCCTTTATAAGTGTTCAAAGTTTCAAATCAATCCGAATTTTTGAAGGGGGTGAAAATCACCTCGTGTTCTGGGGACCATGATCAGTGCTCACTTACTACACCCAACTTAATTAATATTGCATTGCCGTAGGTCCTTTATAAGTGTTCAAAGTTTCAAATCAATCCGACTTTTTTGAAGGGGGTGAAAATCACCTCGTGTTCTGGGGACCATGATCAGTGCTCACTTAGTACACCCAACTAAATTAATATTGCATTGTCATCGGTCCTTTATTTTTATAAGTCTTCAAAGTTTCAAATCAATCCGACTTTTTGAAGGGGGTGAAAATCAACTCGTGTTCTGAGGACCATGATCAGTGCTCACTTACTACACACAACTAAATTAATATTGCATTGCCGTAGGTCCTTTATAAGTGTTCAAATTTTCAAATCAATCCGACTTTTTGAAGGGGGTGAAAATCACCTCGTGTTCTGGGGACCATGATCAGTGCTCACTTACTACACCCAACTAAAATAATACTGCATTGCCGTAGGTCCTTTATAAGTGTTCAAAGTTTCAAATCAATCCGACTTTTTGAAGGGGGTGAAAATCACCTCGTGTTCTGGGGACCATGATCAGTGCTCACTTACTACACCCAACTAAATTAATATTGCATTGCCGTAGGTCCTTTATAAGTGTTCAAGGTTTCAAATCAATCCGACTTTTTGAAGTTGGAATCAAAGAAGTCACACGACGGACTAAAAAGCAGGTAATATACTGATAGTTATTTCCTGCATTTATTTCATATAGTTTATGTTTATACAGCTACACAGACCCGCGGAGAAAAAGAAGAGCGATGATTCGAAAGAAAGAAACAGAAACCATCGTTTAGTCAATAAAAATCCAATATAAAAACAACCTTAGAGGCAGAGTTTTTCAAAATAAGGAAATAATCAGGAGTTCCTGCAAACGAGAGACAGAGCTTCGAGCCACATCCGTTAAAACAGGATGCAGTGTCTCATTGCAGCGTTGCCAGACCTCGGCCGCCAGATTTGCGCCAAATATTGATAAAATGAATATCCACTTGTGAACCGTAGCGATGCTAGCACTCCAAGACATAACTTTTTGGAACTAAAAATATACACTAGGGTCCCATTTGACTGCCAATACAAATCAATTTTATTCGTCATTAATCATCATTATAAGACAGAATAACAGGGTCTGCAATTTGGCGGCCGTATACGGCTTCCATTTAGAACCAGCCGCCAAATCGAATGCAAATCGTGCCATATAAGGCAGCCAAATGGTACCTAATCTTTATATATATATATATATATATATATATATATATAGGGTACCCAAAAAATGAACACTTGAAGTGATTTTTGTTGGATATATTATCCTTTATAGTATAATATAGTTTAGAAACACTAATTATGAATATTGACATTTTTTATAAATGTTTTAATACTAGAAGGTAATTTTTGCAAATTTCCCAAAAATTACTATTTTATTTCCCATAAACGTATTTTTTTAAAAAATGTTAACTTTTTTATTGTTTCTTGTAGAAAATTAGTTTGTTTACATTTTGTATATCTTAGATTTATTATGAATTTTTTTTACATTTTTCCAAAGAGCCAACTTTTGACATTTCAATTTACCAAAATAGTTTTTTTCTATTTGTGACGCAATTAATGTTTGTATGGTAATTGTTCAAAAAAATCATGTACACAGAAATGTTCTCTGTACTTTTCTGAACACGAAAATGTACAATAGTATATACTTTACTAAAATGAATTAGAATATACAGGTGTTTAAATGACAATGTGTTCGAGTAGTAAAAACGTGCCTGCCAGTATAGAAATTTCTAACTGCCAGATGGAGGTTAAGCTATATAGTATATAATGAATAGCGCTTAGGTGGCTACGGTGCGAGCGACAAGCGTAGGTGGCTGCGGTGCAAGATTTGACGCTCTGCGACGCAGATGTCGCCGGGACTTGACAGAAAACTTTCCACTTTCACTCAACTCGCTCTCTAACAGTGTTGTGAAGCATGTCTGAGAAGGCGGATGATTTTGTGCATATTCCCGTACCAGTGAAAAACCAAGAATAGAACATAAGCTGTCCGATGTACTTACAGAAATTTTAATTAGTGAGGTCCAGAGTTTGGCCTAAGTTGTGGAACGAACGGGTCAGCATCAAGGAAACTGTGGAATGTGAGGTTGGAGCCGCCGTTAACTTATCAGTTAATTAACGTAGCCTACATTCTAATAGAACGTCAATTATTAACAATTTTACTTACGTCGTTCTTGTAGGCCTCGGATGGTTAAGTAATGGAAGGATGTATTGTTACGGTTTCAGAAGACAATTGGTATGTATTCAGAAGACAACCAGCTGACCTAGTCCCGCCCTTTTCCCTCCAAAAGATGCTTCACTTTTTCTAGCGTTTATTCAAATGTTGAATGTGACATCCTAGTATATTCGAAAAACCTTGCTTCTTCTTTCATCAACTCCTTAAAAAGATGGTGATGTTCACTGATGTTCTCCAAAACGCCTTCTTTTTTTATTTATAGGATGACCACCCTTCGTTTATTTTTCAGTAACTGCAACAACCTATGTTTTAACGGGGTTTCACTTAACACAAGCAGTTGCGCAACCTCCTCATCCGACATCATATTTCAGACTGTTGAGGTTATAGTCGAGTAGAAAGGGAGCGTCTTGCCGCTCAGTGCTGTCGCTTGTATCATAGCCACACTTATTGCTCAGTTGTCGCTAATGATCGCCGACGATAAATATATCTCCTAAAAAACAACTTTGTTGTAAAAACTAGCCCGCCAAAAAAAACCCTCAGCCGCAAAAAGGGTTGATATCCGTTTTGCCCTCCAAAGTAGAATGGTTGGTACTTAACACCTCGCTCTTGAATTTGCATATAGAAACCATACCCCAACCCGAACCATCCCCACTTATGCGTTTCCATTTCCCTGCCTCCTTCCCCCACAACTCCCTACAACCATCACTTTATCTATGGTTTCATTTAAGTTTCCTCTGTTTTCCTTGCATTTTTTTGTTTCCAGTGCCCTGTTTCCTTCTACCAACCCCCTTTCACCCATTCTTTGTCATTGGTTTCATTTAAACTTTCTCTGTTTCACCTGCTGAGAGATTTTCGCTTCTTTCAACGCTATTGGCGGGAGTTTTTTGCAAGCCTTCAAAGAACTATATCATATAGTGGTGATAATTCAATGAGTCATTATATTAAGTTAAATTCAATGAGTCATTATATCATCTTATCAACAAACCTCCCGCCAACAGCGGAGAAACAGTGATGAGAAAATCACGTCGTTTCTGGGAACCATGATCAGTGCTCACTTACTACACCCAACATTATTAACATTGCATTTCCATAGGTCCTTGGTAAGTGTGCAAAGTTTAAAACCAATCAGACGTTTTGAAGGGGTGAAAATCACGTTGTGTTCTGGGGACCATGATCAGTGTTCACTTACTACACCCAACATTATTAATATTGCATTGTCATCGGTCCTTGATAAGTGTGCAAAGTTTAAAACCAATCAGACATTTTGATGGGGGTGAAAATCACTTCGTGTTCTAGGGACCATGATCAGTGCTCACTTACTACACCCAACATTATTAATATTGCATTGCCATAGGTCCTTGGTAAGTGTGCAAAGTTTAAAATCAAACAGACGTTTTGAAGGGGGTGAAAATCACGTCGTTTCTGGGAACCATGATCAGTGCTCACTTACTACACCCAACATTATTAATATTGCATTGTCATAGGTCCTTGATAAGTGTGTAAAGTTTAAAATCAATCAGACGTTTTGAAGGGGGTGAAAATCACGTCGTTTCTGGGAACCATGATCAGTGCTCACTTACTACACCCAACATTATTAACATTGCATTTCCATAGGTCCTTGGTAAGTGTGCTAAGTTTAAAATCAATCAGACGTTTTAAAGGGGGTGAAAATCACGTCGTGTTCTGGTGACCATGGTCAGTGCTCACTTACTACACCCAACATTATTAATATTGAGTTGCCATAGGTCCTTGGTAAGTGTGCAAAGTTTAAAATCAATCAGACGTTTTGAAGGGGGTGAAAATCACGTCGTGTTCTGGGGACCATGATCAGTGCTCACTTACTACACCCAACATTATTAATATTGCATTGCCATAGGTCCTTGATAAGTGTGCAAAGTTTAAAATCAATCAGACGTTTTGAAGTGGGTGAAAATCACGTTGTGTTCTGGAGACCATGATCAGTGCTCACTTACTACACCCAACAAAATTTATAAAATTAATATTGCATTGTCATCGGTCCTTGATAAGTGTGCAAAGTTTAAAATCAAATCCAACGTTTTGAAGTATAGGATTTATTATGAAATAAACATATTTTACCCCTTGGGGGAGGGTGTAGGGGGTGGGGGTGACAAAATGCACAAAAGGCACCTCCTTGGAGCCTATCGAATCTATGGTCCAAATTTCAGTTCGATCTGTTACGAATCTAAGTCTAAGTCTGTTAGATCTAAGTCTACGAGGCTGTAGCCCTGTCAAAGAACGAGAAGGAGAAGGAGAAAAACGTGAAAAAAGTCGATTTTTAAACTTCTATAGCTCCGACACCTGATGGTCCCAAGAGTTGAAATTTGTTATACGTCCTCACGGGCCACTCGAGAATGAGTGTATGAAAAATCAACCCTCAAGGACTCTATGGGGCTGAGCTACAGGTGGGTGAAAACCCCTACTTGTGTTGTCGTGTAAACAGTGTCTTGGTCGCTTTTTCGAGTTTTCGCTTTTTATGGCGGGCGGGAAGCTCCCGCGTCCCTCTTGTCGCCCGTATCGTAACCGAGGCCTAAGGCCGTGGCACTAAAAGGGTTTCAACATTAAATATTAGGAAATGGTTTATTAAATGATTTGTACAGTTTTCTAAGTACAATTTTCATTTCATATAAACCTGAGTAAGTAAATTCAATTAAAATTCTGAATGTTATTAAATTGGTAACATTGTAGCTGTGTAAAATTGTTTAATATTAATTATACATTTGATACAAACTTAAAACGTCTCTGCTGAAGTTGTTTCAACCAAGTGGCTTAAGTCACCTCTCAAGTCAAACAAATTTTGATTCGAAAATTTAATCTGGTGGAGCTCCCAAATCAAACAACCTTACTGGTTCTACTCCAACAACCAACCCGCTGGTTCGCCACTGCACTTTTCTATCAATCTTACGAACCGTACAAAGATTGAACTATTTTATGCTTCTCCGAATAAGAGTTACAGTAGTCAAATAATCTACATAACTTTGTCTTAAAACACCACTGAAGGCTCAAAGGCGACTTTCTTATCGCAGAGCTATTTATAAATGAATTTAACAGTACCGTAAATACTTTGTTTCCAGTTGTACTTTACAACAAAGTAAACTATATCATGAAATCAAGAAAATAAACTGTTTAATGGAATCTCGTAACAATGTAAGGAATTTAAACCCGTTTCTTAGAGCTACATTATTTCCACAGAAAGGAAACAAAACATCGTTATTTCAAGACTGATTAAACTATATAGGCTAACTATATTTACCACTAGCTGTGGTAAGTTATAGAATCGTTCGGTTTAACCCTTGATCGTATTAGCTACAGAATGAATACAATACCCAAAACATTTTATATAAGAGGGCGGTAAGATGGCGGAAATAGAGCAAGCGATACTCACTTGGCTCACTTCAAACTTGCAAAATATGATTAGTTACCTGGACTTCAGCCTCGAATGTTTTGCAAATTTTAACTACAATAATTATTATTAAAAAATGGACTAATTGAAAAATTAAAATATTTATCTTAGCTTTTTCACCAATTATATTATATACTGTACTTATTTATAACTTAAAATATAAACAGCTCTAATCTACTGATAATCAAACGGGACATTGATGATTCGTTCAACAAAAAGTAATAACAAAATTATGATATTATAAGTCAAATATAGATTCTATTATATTTAGTCAGTTACTCAAATAATAAATTGAGTGTTTTCTCCATTTATTTTTGTTTAATCTATAGTGTAATATTCATTTAGCTATGAGTGCATTTCAGAGGAAAAACAAACAAACAAATTTAAAAGGTGTAACAATAACGTATTGGATAAAGTCTGTCATTTTGATTTGTGAAAATTTGTCTGGCAAGCGATACTTGTAGAGCTATCTATACGGACGATAACAAAGCTCCTGGTGCACCTTAGCCGTGTGTGTATACGTTGTATTATTATAGTATTCACTGTACCAATAAATACTTAACACTTATAATGTTAAGTACAGTATTCATTGCCCACAGACACTCGTTTGAGAAAGATACCTGCGTGTAAACTCGGGCAAGTTTTTTCTATATACAGTACTTTTTTAATTAAACCAGTCGTTAATTTACAAGTTTCCGACTATTATTAGATTTTTCTGTACGGTATAATATTTGTTTTAATAAAATAGTTATTTTCAAATTAATAATTATTAGACCTATAATAAATCTGTTTTAAGAAATGAAAATTCAAAGTATTTTTTTTAGTTATATAAGTTTTTAATTAAAAAGGTAAGAGTCCTAAAGGGGGTGGGAGTCCTGCAAATTTGATTAGTACTAAACATAAGAATTTCTACTTGTAGGCCTGATTTTACTAAAATTTTGTTGTTTTAAGACATCTCTGAGAAGCGTGCAATGAAATAAAATCGGGTTACAGTTTTTTTGATAGATTGGAGTACCTAAAGATATTAATTATAAATGAAAAATTGAGAACAATGTTGTCTTGCATAGTAGCCCATACTTTATTCATTAGTTTATTTAAGTTTTTAGTTCATAAAGTGACTCATAAATAATGAAGTGACACAAATACCTGTACACTTTATTAGCACATTTTTCTTCAATAGGTAGAGAAGAGAAGTTACCCTTAGCAAAGATGTAACACTGTTCATTCTAAAAACTTTACTTTAACACAACGCTAATAACAACACTGAAGTGCAATAATATTATCTATTAATATGTCCACACTAACACAAACTTAATCCATGAACTTCATAGAATGCACAACTGACATAACCTATAAATCAAAGAAGTAAACAAACACCAACTACGCAAAGAAAAAATAGGCCTAAGCTTTTTTACATAACACAGTTAGTTGTGAACTGCAGCTACGGCTATCTTCGGAAGGAGTCGGGAGTTATAAACAATGTTATAAAGGCAATTCCCCCACTGTTTACCTGTACCCCCTCGCCTAGGCCAGGAGGCTCATTCTTTGAGTTAAACCAGGCAGCTCCGGGAGCTGAAAATGACGTAGTAGAGCTGCGCGTTGTAACTCTGACGTATTTTAACAACTTTTCAGTCTATATTGTTAGATTTAAGAAACCAAGTACTAAATATTTATAGTTGTTAAGATATTATGTTATAAACATAATTTGCTTGGGGATTGACTGAACCAGTGAACCTATAGCAAGAGCCGCCACTGGGTGGTATTATTTATGCATTAATATGGGAGAAATATTCTATTCTCTTGAAAAGAATTTGAAGCATAGTTTTAAGTTATGTTTGTTCAAAAAAAATGTAATTTAACTAGTTCCTTAATAATATTTATGAGTTTAGGATATCATCCGTAATGTGCTGCACCTGTGAGCTTTTAGTTAAACTCTAAACTAGCTATTGACAGAAATTTGTCAATTAATTGTTTGAGGTATTATCCTGTGCGTTGGTGCTATCTAAAAAGGAACAGTGCAAGCTGAATTCAAATGCTATTTTAAACTAAACTCAAAAAAGCTTTTAATTCTAAAAAAACCTTTGAACTTACTTGAAAATGTAGTACATTAAAATACCTGTCTTGCTGTTTTGATTTGATATGATTTAGAATGTTTTTATGTACAGAGTGTTTTTAAAGTCCATTTAACTCCCTTCGTTATTTGTGTTATTGAAAAAAAACTTTTTATATAGCTCGTGTTGCATAAGAGAACAAATTTTTCACATTTTAGACCCTTTATGATTTTTGGAGGTTTAAGGGGAATGAAGGGTTAGCAATTTCAAATGTAAAGGTAGGTCATGTAATACTCCATTGTAAAGCTTATTAAGAGAAAAATGAGCTTAGTATCTTGCTTAGCTTCTGTATGAAAGTTCTAGAAAATTAAATTTGTATTACAACATCAAAACAGGTTATTAATTTGTTAATATTATAATTAATTAGGATGTTGAGGGGAACAGTTAAAAAGAAAGGTTATTTCATCAATGTTTTTATAACCAGATGCAGAAAATTCAGATAGGCTTCTATCTAAAAAATCTTACCAAGACTGGATAACATTTTAGTTACCCTAGTTAACCGCCCTTGCACCGCTACGGGAATAATTTCATCAATAAAAGACATAATTAACATATACTGCTTATTTTTGTACGTAAAATACAACTGATATTTGGCCTGTATAAATATTGATGTTAATCAAACAGATATATTAGTTAAACCTTTCGTTTTATATTAATACAAGTTTCATTCGATAAATATTGTACGAACTGCGCAATGTTGATAAGCTAATAAGCTACTTATGAATAGCATATGTTAATTTTGTTCATGTATATACATACATTCGTTGTTTGTGATTTATCCTGTACTGTAATAAAAAAAAACAAATATCGAACAAAGTATTATTTTATTTTTCATATAGTAAAAAAATTATAAAATTTCTTAGTAATTTTTACATTATTACAAATTAATGCATAAATCTACCCGATTATTGGAAATATCTCTTAATTATATTTTTGAATTTTAAGATCAAAATAGATTAAACAAATTACGCTTCATTTTAATTTTACAAAAGTTCTTTGTATACTATATTTTTTGTATAGACATTTTGGTCATTCCTTAGGTTCCCTTGATCCTTTGTATCCCATATGTAGAAACGTAAGAAATTGAATGATCTTGCTCTACTGGCTGCAACTTAGAGCTGACCATGGCAAAAACGGGTTTTGGTAGGTATACACCGATTTAAGCGATGATTGCCCTTGAGCCTTATTTATTGTCATTGCTAACGCAAGGATTGTGGTAAACTGAGTTCTTTTTCAAGTTTGAATGGCAATAAAGTTCCAGAAGTTGTTAGATGAATTCTTGGGATAAGGATCCTTTGCCCAATCGAAGTTCCCGTCAGAACTTCACAATCTATTGAGTTGTGCTACAGGTTTTCCACTTGCATTCTTGTTCCGTTAATTATTGCTTTAGAGGTGTTTAGATTTCTGATTAGCATTACTATAGTATTTTTTTTTTCAAAGTCAGTTTGTGAGGTGGTAAGCCACTTACAGTCAAACTGTTGAGAAATTCAGTTGGGAATGTAGTGTGAGCCATGTCATCATCTGTTATCACCTTGTCAACACTAAAGTAATCTATTTCTTCACCAGGTAACTTTCTTTAAATGAAATCATTAATTAATAAACAGTCTTCATTCCTCGGTGCTAGTATAGCTCTCTCCGTAATGTCTGACGTTGCGATTAATTTATTAAGATCTTCGTAAATATCTTCAACTACTGAGCCAGAACTAATTAACTGGGTGGGTATTTTCATTATATCCTCTCCCAAATCAACTTCTATGTTTAGTTCACCATCACCGATTGTTCTGAGGAACTTTGAAAATTCTAGTTCACTATTCAATACTCTCATGTTTTTAGACAAATATTTAACGCATTGTTCAATTATCGTGGCTGGACCAGCGTGTGGCACTCTAATGGTAGTGTTTGGCAAAAGTCTCCACACTTAAAACAACTTTTTCACCAAACAATAGTTCCTTATTTTCTTTTCGCATAAGATCTCGAAGTAATCTATCAACAATGTTTAAAACATATACAGGACACATAGATATTTCATCTATAATTATTAATGAAGACTCATTAATTATTTTAGCCTCAGGAGTGTTTGGTTTGATACCAGATGTTGAGTTTTCCAAGATGGGTATTGGCAATTTAAAGATATTGTGAAGAGTGCGACCTCCATCTAGGAGGCTGGCTGCAATGCCACTGAATGCACATGGAATACACTGTATTGGCATTGATCGTAGTTTGCATACTAAAGCTTATTGCACAAATGTTTTTCCACATCCTGCAAGTGCTGTTAAACAAAATATGTTTGTAGAAGAGGTTTCTTTTAGTATGGCTTCTAAAACAGTTTCAATAACGAATCTTTGCCCATCGTTTGCTTTATTGTACATTTCGTTAAATAAACTGTCTTGTTCTTGAGCATCGAATGTGTTGCTTTTGATAGTACACTGAATACAAATAGGTAAGCCGAGTTCTTTACATGACTATTATGGGTGATTAGAATATCCTCTATTTACAAAAGACATAAATTTATAGAATTTTGTATGTCATGGTGTAGTTTGAAAAGTTCTGCAGCATTTGTTGGAATGTATAGTCCACAAATAAATCCAAAGAGTTGACGTAACTGGGATGGTATTTGTGTTTCCTTAGCTTCGTTGAGTGATTCACGCCATTCGTTATTGTTGGTTGCATTCCCTCTGGCATATGCAGCTTCTACAAAAGAGTTGTACCTTATACTGTTGTATGTGAGTAAGTCCTCAAAACATGTTGGCCCACGGCCATGCAGCAGAATAAGGCGAAGATGGTATAGCTTGGGTTGTTTTGGATTGATATTGTATAACCTCGTTACTGCTTTTTGTGCTCCCTGTTTCCTCCTTTCCCAAGTTCTATTTCTCACGTCCCAAATATAGTTTTGAGGAATTTCAGTATACAGGAGATTTCGTGCATTTGTATCAGTTTTATTGAGATCAAAAAAGGATTGTAATTGAGTTTTCTTTGTATCAGCAAAAACATCATCTTCTTCTCCCTCTTTAAAAATTAATGTCCGTTGGTCAGGTGAGTGTATATCTAGACGAATCACTGAGTGAGTTTGAAAATGCATTTCGTACTCAAATATACGCCAAGCAGCTTCAGTTGAACCAACATAACGGCCGTTTAAGTAAGAATCAATCTCATCTTAAATCAGAACACTGCTGTTTTTGTTTTTTTGTTTTTTTTTTAGAGAGAATTTTAGTGTTGCACAATCATATCCCTTGTACACATACTTGTATATGTATTTAATGCTTTTAACAGTTGTGCAGACTTCTACGTTCATATGACAGTTGAACTTAATTAGAAGGTATGGATTATATGGAACTATATATTCCTATTGTCTATAGTATGTCCATGAAAGTCGACAGTAATGCCGTTATCGCAGCGTTTATATTCAGGAAAACCATTTCTCTAGTGTTGTTGTTGAAAGCTTTTGGAAACTGTTTTGAACACTTTCCATCAACCAAGCATGGAGAGTTTAGGTTTAGTGAGCCACATGGCCCATGTACCATGTGAGTTTGCACCAATCTGTGAAGGGTTAGATGCTCATTTTGTTCAGGAATTTCAGCAGAAACAAATTTGTCAATATCTGCAATATTTTGAATCTTATCATCATTGTCAAGTTTCAATAAAATATGAGCATGGGGTAAGCCACGTTTCTGAAATTCAATAGTATATATCAATGCTGTTATTCTTCCAAATACAAGTTTCTTTGTAAGGCACATAATGAGTTTTTTTAAGTTTACAGTGAAACACACGCACAACCAAATCTGGTCTGTAATGAGCAGCTTCTTCTGGTGCAAGATTTTTTACGATTTCAGGCCACCGTGAATTACACGTCATGGTTATAAATAATGATGGCTTTCCAAATTTTTGGACAGTAGCCATAGCGTCTAGATAATTTTGATACATATTCCGTGGTTATCCAATAAATGAAGAAGGCAAGATTATTTGTTTTCCAACTGCATCGTTCTGGAGACCACTTCTTTTTTTAACAATATTCAGATATAGGTCAGCACGTAGGTTACTTTGATTGAAACAAATATAGTTTAAATATGTGCCCTCAATCCTACACAATAGATGTCCACTGTCCATTGCAAGTAGAGTTTTTGTGATCTATGCAATAAGCTGAAATCTGGACGAATTGCAAGCCAATAGGATGCGTACTGCAGTAATGTAGTTTTTGGAGTGAAAACTTCTTTAGGCGCGTTTGGCACTTTTTTACATGAGGAAAAACCATTGAACTCGAGGGACGTCACCGTTACCGTTACCGTCACCGTCACCGTCACACACTTGAAATCTATCAACTCCTATAAAAGCGAATGTATGTACGAGTAACATTCAATATAACAACTGATTTCCCCATCATCTGTAAACCCAGTGCATATTATAGTTTGAGGTTATGTTTACAATTTCAATCGTTATAATTTCTTCTAAGTTGATTTTTTTAAATATGAGTTTTAGAACTAATGTATGTTATAATACGTTATAATATTTGCTTTGAGGTTATAAACTGTTTATAAATATAACATTT
>JAGFPH010002055.1:197702-207964 GCA_018207615.1 Philaenus spumarius | reverse complement strand
CAGCTGTTGTACCTGACTTCGGTCATGTAAATAAGGAACAGGATTGTTATTTTTCACATACATAAGTTAAAATAAAATAATTATTTATAGATGTCGTACCAGACTTAGTTCAGGTAAATAAGTGAAACATTTTTATAGCTGTCGTACCAGTATTCGGGCAGATAAATAAGGAATACATTTTGTTTAACTGTCGTACCAGGCTTAGTTCAAGTAACTAAGTAAAACTTTTTATAGCCGTCGTGCCCGGCTTCGTTCATGTAAATAAGCAAAACTTATTACAGCTGTCGTACCCGGCTTTGGTCATGTAAAAAAAGAACAGATGTTTATATTTGTCATACCATAACACTTGAATACACTTTCAAGTTTCTCTCCCCAGGGGGAGCAACGTGCATAAGAATTTCAGAGTCAGACTCTCAACACATATCTGCCATAGTTCTAAATGAAGATATGAAAGGATTGATAGAATAAAGATAGTCACTTAAATCATGCATCAGCAGTTGGTCGCATTTCACATTGGATCTTTGACCCATTCTGTGAGTAACAGCTGTGTTTGCGTCGTATATATAAAGTTGGGCATACTTTGGTTCACTGTTAGAGGGTATTAACGGTCCAATCCGATGGTAAAAGGAGTCGTGGATCTTAAAATTATATAGATGATGTTGATTCATCTAAGTGAGACTCAGAACTCACCATTGCAAATGCGGAGTTGTATGATCTTATATTATTCAAAAAGTATTTTTAACGTTTTTTTGTTTCTTTGATAGTCGATGTTACCCCGTTGATAAGATTTTTCATGAACTCAGAATGTCGATAAGGAGCTAATTTTACCTTCCCCTTGTGACAACATAAGGGAATATATTTGTGTCCCTGTTAGTCTGTTCTGACTCGCAATTCATAGATTTGCAGTAGTGACGTATCCAATTTAACGGTCCCAATTCAAAAGAATCGATGTTTTTTTGTAGGGACTTCCAGGGCACATTTAACAGCATCACTGCTCTTTACTTTTTTAGTTCGATGGTTCTCTAAGTGTTTTTCGATCTGGTTGTCTCTTTACGCCAAGTTAATGACTTTTTACCGTTTCTTTTTCTTTTTGTTCTTTTCACACCCTGGGGATTATGAAAAAGTTTTATAACGCTATAATGACCCGAGTCAACATTGCCACTAAACATCAAGTCACACACTTCTTCGCCGGAACTAAAATCATAAGTCACAGTTTCTCCAGCATCTTCCCTGTGCACTCGAAATAAATAGTTAGGGTATAGTTCACTAATACATTCTAGTTCCACAGTTCCACATATCCAGCATACTTGCTATCTCGAGAAAGTAAAGTTTGGTACTGCTGAACGTCAAACACTGGTCTAGAGTAAGATTCATCACCTACGATAAAATGTTTGTATGCTTCCCACTCATTAGCAATTTTCTGAACAACTTGCAAACGGATTTCCCTATGATTGTTCTGTTGACCGTAGAGAAGGAATGATATTGATCGGAACAAACAGTTTCCGTCCCCTACTAGAGGTGTTATTTCACGTTCCATACTCAAACTTAAACTCAATTATTAACACTTTGCTTCGGATCACTTCGCAGGACCTCTAACACATTATTCGATTATTTAGTTACAAAAAAGAGAAAAACTACATACATACAGTAGCCTAAATTAAAATATACGAAGTTCAAACTTATAATATACACCAAAACATATACAAATAATGTTCAAATACATTTATAAATAATACCTTGTGGTATAAAAGTTAACAAATATTATACTTTTCCTTGTTCAGAATCGTGTGTTTATAAACAGTAACTCATAGATTAATAATTACATATTGAAAGTGAGGTTATAAAAATAATAACAAATTTCTCACAGCTGACGAATAATTTATAATAATTACGACTGAATTTTATTCTTCAACTAGTGGACCCGGCAATGCTTCGCTATTGCTTTATTTAATTTTAATGGTAGTTATCAAATTTCATTCTTTTGACTTAAGTTATTGAATTGCAAATGGTGTTTATGTCACTTAAGAATAATATTACAGTACACAAATTTAGATTTATAGTTTGTAGGAAGTTAGTGCAATTTTATTTTATTGTATTAAACTACCCTATTTTAATTTATTTGATTGTAGTGCCATTTTTATTCTCTAAACAATTCTAGTAGCACACTAATATGTGTAAATTGTGAAATTTTAGTTAAATTAGTTGAGTTGTTTTTGAGAATATCTTCAATTAATAACAATGCCTCGTTGTGAATTTCGTCGCTCAGTTGCAAACCTGGGTTTGATGTTCTAATACGCATCTGATGCAAAATATTATCAGACATGTCGTCTTTGTATTTGTTCCACAAATAGATTGGATTTGATGGAAAGCATGTTGAGATAATTATGGAAAACAAAGTTCGTATTTGATGAGCATTTGACGAAATTGCAGCATCTCTGAGGGTGTAATGCCAATGAGTGTCGTTCTCTAGCAAACGTAAACGTTGACAGGCTTCTCTATATGTGTCACACAATTCATCATTAACAGTTCGTAGATGTTGGAATGATGTTGGGCCACAAACGTTGACTAATAGCAAACGCAAATAAAAACACTCGTCGTTGCTTGGATGGACTGTGTAAATGCGACCTAATGCATCGGTGGAAAATACTTGTGGATAACCTGGAACTGGATTTCCTTGTTTCCGTCGTTGAAATTTCTTTGACGCAATATTCCAAGTATAATATTTTGGCATTTCGGAGTAGGGTATAGCAGTGTTCGTGCGAAGTCATCCTTTTGGCACATTTCAAAAAACTGGTTAACGTTGTAGATGGCGGTTGATTGGCTCGTTGTAATGCGTTATCCGCTGTGAAAAATAATCTTTGACCATTTTCCAGGTGTACGGTCAAGTGAACAACAATGGGATATCTTTCATGAATGGCGAATGAAAAAATCCGTCAAATTGCTTCGTTACTGCTAACGTAACGGCCCATTTGATATTGAGTGACTTCATCGTTCGAATTCTCCGCACTAACTCCAATCACAGCCATGTCACTTCCTTTGGTCACATACTTGCAGATGTATTTAATTGATTTCACGGAATGGCAGTATTCGACGTTGATGTGCGCTTTGAATGTCTTTGAGAGTAATGGTGAATATGGAACAATCCAACGATTGTCAACTTCAATATTCTGTTGATTCACTTTGACAATTGTTGAATTTCCATTGTCCGCAGTTGATCGGCGACGATACAGTGGATAACCGCTACTGCCCGTAATTGTTTCTGCTACTAATGCCCGTGGATAAAGCTTCAAACATTTTCCTCCGACCATACACGGCGAATTGTTATTTAATGTTCCACAGGAGCCGTGAATCATGTTCTTAGTAATAACTTCATGCAAGCCTGGATCTTCTTTGTTGGGAATTTCCGCTGATATCACATCATCGATTTCATTTGGTCTTATCTTCTCTATCAACCAAATGAGAATATGTGGGTGTGGCAACCCGCGTTTCTGCCACTCCAATGAATACATCCAGCATCGCGTTTCGCCAAACACGCGATGCTTGACAATGAAATCCATCAGTGATTTCAATTTTTGTTTAAAGGCTCTTGCGGTGATGTCATGGCGATCGATAGGTGATTGGCCAGGGAATAGTTCTTGTTGAATTTCTATCCATTGCGGATTACACGTGAACGTGATGAACAAATCTGGTGTTCCATAATTTTGTGATCATCAGTTGGCATGCGGTCCAATGCAGTTTTGAACAATCCAATTAATTCATTGTGTTTATGAAAAAAAGTTTACAGTTGTTCCACAATTGGTCTTGTCACCGAAGTGTTGTGTGTACAACGCTGATCTACTTCTTGTTGTGTATTGCCCATGAAATAAATCTGAAAAAATTGTATAGTCTGCATCCTGTGGTGGCATTAGCGAACCTGCTCGATGATATATATTTGACCTTGAATCTGTAAAGGTAAGAAATATATTATTATAATGTAACAATAATAATGTATTCGAATAATAATTATGTTTTATAGAAGCGGTGTGAAAGATGATCGTGTTATAATTACCTTAAAAGTGGGCATGAAATTGTTCCTAATCACATTTGTGCAAATGAAGTCATTTGGAAGCAACTGTTGTATTTCTGTATTTCTGATAGAAAATGTGTGGAATATGTTCCTGTTCCAGAAACCAATGAGCGCAATGGCTCTAGTGGCGGGACTAATGGCGCTAATTTGATTTTACCACTTGCACAACACACTCCAGGGGCTTCATTTTTGCATTTTTTCTATGCTTACAATGTGGGCAAACAACACTTATCGATCCAATATCAACGGATTGATCTGCACTGTAATCAACTATCACGTTATAACGGAATGCAGTTCGATGTGTATTCAACACAACATTTCTTGGTCTTCTTAAACGATTATTCAAATGCATTGTCACGTGATTGGTTTCTACTGACCGATGATGTCTCATTCGATTCATATCACCTTCATTTTCATTTTCTCTTTCTTCTTGTGTAAGTGCTGGACGTATTTGTGATAATAGATTCCGTTCAATTACAATTACCTCTTCGCGTTGCTCTGCAGTTCGATTGAATCGAAAATTTATTAGGTTTGTAGCATTGCGAGTTCTGCGACCTAAACTGCTCCGTCTTATTGGCGGCATTGCAGTGTGATTAAATTTTGTCAATTTAATTAAATTAATGAAAACTTACAATTCGATTAAAAAACTACAATTGATTCACAGTCAATTTATTTAGGATAAAACGGTAATGCTATTCATTTCTTGAAACAATGAACTGAAATTATAACCACAATTCAACTGACAATAAACAACTGAAGATCGCGGGAAAACAACAAAAGAAAAAAAGCAAAGAGGTTTGAATTAGCTGGGGGTCGTAGCAAAGAGGTTTGAACACTCATCTCAAAATCCGCCGAATTTCTAAGATACCTTTTCTTTCAGAAAATTTAAGAAAATTAATGAATTTCATGAAACGATTGCGATGAACTAAAAACATAATCACAATTTAAATATACAATTATATATCAAAATAAAGATAAAAATGTGATATTTTAGTGGCTTTTAGTTTCATACAGATTGTTTGTTTATTTTTCAGTAACATCCGTGTTAAAATTCAGGATGTAACAAAGTGATTCAAATAGAGTTTCTAATTTTAAATTTATTGGCCTAATTAGTATAAGATACTGTTAAGTATTGAAATATACAATTATGTACTAAAATAAAGATAAAAATTTGATCTTTTAATGGCTATTAGTTTCATTCAGATTGTTTGTTTATTTTTCAGTGACATCCGTGTTAAAATTCAGGATGTAACAAAGTGGTTCAAATAGAGTTTCTAATTTTAAATTTATTGGCCTAATTAGTATAAGATACTTTTAAGTATTGAAATATACAATTATGTATTAAAATAAAGATAAAAATGTGATCTTTTAATGGCTTTTAGTTTCATTTAGATTGTTTGTTTATTTTTCAGTGACATCCGTGTTAAAATTCAGGATGTAACAAAATGGTTCAAATAGAGTTTCTAATTTTAAATGTATAGGCCTAATTCGTATAAGATACTGTTTAGTATTTAAATATACAATTATATATCAAAATAAAGATAAAAATGTGATCTTTTAATAGCATTTAGTTGCATTCATATTGTTTGTTTAGTTTTGATATAATTATGTTTAAACTCATGTATGTTTATGGTTATGCCTGGTAACAAATTGTTTATTATTATTATTTTTGACAGTGGAAATATGATTTGAAAGTATTAAACAATTCATAGATAAAATATAATTTATATAAACAATATTTTAAACAGCATATGTGTAAGTAAATAGATATGTAACAACCGATGTTTGAATTGAATTATAGCCTAATACCAATGAATACAGAATACTATAGTATTTGACCTGAATACTATAGTATACAGAATAATAGTATTCTGTATTCATTGCTAATACAGTAAGCATTTTTCTTTGATTTTTGTTTGTGTTGTTTGTCAATCTAACCTAAAAAAGCTGTTAGTTGGTTTTTGAAGAATAATAACAAGATTATAAATTAGAGAAATTTGTTGCAAATAAAAGTGTTTTGGTTCATTGTAGGCCTAACCTAAAATTATGTTCAGTTTTTGATCCATAACAGTTGTTTTATTTATAATAATATGTAACAACCGATGTTTAAATTGAATTATAATATAGTAGGCCTAAGCATGTTTTATTGATTTTTGTTTGTGTTTGCTTTTAATTTGTCAATCTAATCTAAAAAGCTATTGGTTTTGAAGAATAATAAACTGATTATAAATTTGCTAAAGTTGCTATGGTAATGAATATAAACAAACATGTGTTACTAAGCATTTTATACGAACAGCTGTTTTTGAGCGCTATGGTCTTGAGTCCATACAAAAGAGGCTGTTTAGTTTTTTCCAAATTTGAAACTTTTTCGGGAAACTTTTCAAATTTTTCTTTATATAAAAACCTAGTTCGGACTATTACGAACATTTTAAAACAAAAAATTGCCAAATTGGTCCAGCAGTTCTCAATTGATGCGATTTCAAAGAAACAGCAATTCATTTTTATTATATAGATAAGAATTATATTGACTCGACGACTCGACATTTGAAGGGCTGTAGGTCGTAGCACACTTATCCAGCAAAGCTGCTTTAAGCAAAAACTTTTTTGTTTTAAGCAAAAACATTCTGCTTAACGTAAAAACATTTTTGTTTAGGCCGAGTGTTTACATATCCAGCAAAACTGCTTTAAGCAAAAACGTTTTAGCTTGAAGCAATTTTTTTCTTTACTGAAAACAATTCAGAACTGAAATTATACCTTTGGGGGTATGTTTACAACTTTAGTAAATATAAGTCTTGTAATATTAAAAACTTCTAAATCATTTGATCTATCAATATGAAATAAAAACCCATTAAAAGATAGTATTTTTATCTTTCTTTAAATATATAATAACGTATGTAAATAAAAATGTTTAACAAATAGGCCTACAGTTTTATAATCCTTATTATTGTATAAATTTACCGAGTTAATAATCCCCGTCAGCATAGTTAGGTAGGCCTAGATAAATAGGCCTTAATGTGGTTTTAAATAGTATATTTTTAAATTATGTATTTCTGATGTGTATCTAATTAATTAGCCTGTGATTTTTCACGGAGGGTTACTAGTGTTTATAAATAACTGTTTGATAAATTTAGATTTAATATTGACTAGCTGACCCGTGCGAATATTTCGCAAGTTCGGAGTAGGCCTACATTTACCTGATTTAACACGTTGTTTAATTCTGTTAAGTTTATTTATTTACATTGGTTTATAAATAACAGTTTCCCTATACAATCTTACAGTGTAAACAATCTAACTAACAGCTGTCATGCTAGTCAAACAGATGGTTAATAGATGACGCCTTTCATTAGGAACATACAAAGTGTAATATATAAGTTTTTTTTAATCAATTTTTGTTATTAAAACATGAATATTAAGCTGTTTGTCTATTTTTCCGGTGTAGCGGTTAAGGAAAGCCTTAAAATGATGCCTCATTCATGTAACTTAATGATGTATTAAGGAAGTTATGGCGTACCGACAAAAAAATGGCCTTGAGAAATAATATATACGATGATACAAATGGTACACGCATGCGCAACACCAAATGTTTCGCTTTCCAGCAATGGTTGTTGTTTGTGAGACGAGCACTGCCAGTTCTGCTTAAACGTGCTGGATTACGCTTCAAAGCGTTTTTGCTTCTTGCTCGATCACGCTTAAATGTGTTTAAACGTGCTGTACAGCGTTTTTTTCGTTTTGCTCCATCGTGCTCAAACGTGCTGTACAGCGTTTTGTTTTATGCTAGATAAGTGTGCGGTATTCCTATCTTACACATAGGAAATAAATGTTCGAGCAAGTTTAAACAAAAACGTTTTTGCTTAAAGCAGTTTTGCTGGATAAGTGTGCGGCTGGCCTTAGAAAAGACGTAAATTCTAAGGAAATTCGGCAAACCTACACGTTATTCCCTTTAATTTGACACATAAATCTTGAAGATCGGTTCAGTAGTCACTGAGAACTCAGACTTGCAACTGAGTATTAAATATATTGATTTAAAAGAGATGATGTTAAAATAAAAATACAATGTTTCATTATTTTGAAACGAAGCAAGATACTAAGCTCTAGTTTGCTCCATTCTGTTTCAAACAGCTTTTAATAAGTTTTTCAATGGTGTGTTACATACCCTACCTTTACATTTGAAATTGTTAACCATTTCTCCCCCCCCCCCCCCCAAGCAAAGAGTGCCAGATATGTCAAAAATGTATCCTGTTATGCAATACAAGATAAATAAATACAAAGTTTTGATAACTTATTTTCAGTAACAAAAATATTAAAGAGGGTTAAAGGGACTTTATGAACATTTTTATCAATGACTACAAACTTATAAGACAAACACTCGCAGCTTACATTTATTTCAGACAAAACTATATTCACGATGAGCTAAGTTCTTGCAACTGCCGCTAGGCAGTGCTGGGCATCCTTCTCCGTAGCTCAGTGTGCAAGGGAGAGCGCCGTGCTCTCTCTCTTACTCCGGCTGCGAGGGGAACAGTTGCCACCACCATCTAGCGGCCGCTGCGAAAAGCTTGATTTAGGTGGGGAGGGAAACTGACTGACCAATATCCATAAGGAGTTTTTGCCTTATAAGTTGTAGTCATTGCCATTATTGTGTCTTAGAAATTACAATAAACTGAATTATGATTGGTCCCAATAATTACATCCTTCCATCTGTCTGTCTACCTAATGTTATTGTTTAATAAGTTCATCTTGTATTTAATTAAATTTTTCATCAAATTAGCGGGTGCAGGTCTATAGATCAAGCCACCAAGTAAGCTTTAACTTTTAGAACAATTGTTTTTATTGTTACTTTATTTTCTTTATTGTTTAGTTATTGTTTATTGAAATCGGGATAAGCGCTAGAAATTGTAGAATTTAATTTATTTTTTACATTTATATAATAATTAATTATATAATTATATAAAAGTAAAAAGTAACAGTAATAAAATAATTATTATTTTATTACCTATATTTTTGTCGAAATAAAGTCTTTGATAAATAACCCGTTTTCCGTTTCTACTCTACATACATTGTTATACATTTTTTTCACTTACCTCTTATGCTTCATTTCCATCAGTGCAACGGGTCCTTTTTGGTTCATCTCCTTGTAAAAGAAATAATAGTAGCTCATATCCAAACTAGCTGCACTTCTTCGGGGAACACCCACTTTTCTTACTCTCTTCTAATTTTTTGTGCTCCCATCGAAATTGGGATTTAAGCATGTGAATTTTCTTTTCTACTTCAGCGACAGTTATATCCAATTGCTGTGCAATTTTTTCAAATGCATCCCTCTTTTTATTTCTATTCTTATAATCACTACATGTGACTTCCCACAAACACAAGCTACTATGCAACATTTCAATAAGTTCGAGGCTTTTTTCTTGATTCCACATTGTAAATTCAAATAATAATAAACCACGAACGAATCACAACAATAATAATTATTATCACAACACTAGAGAGTTGTAAACTAATAAACTATGCTCAGGAACACGTCCAGACTTGTCGCAACTTGTTCAATGTTCCCTTGATTTCCATCGCTTTTCTAGCTCTTATCCCGATTTCTCTTTCCACTATACATTTTATCTCATTTTAAAATTACATTTATTTGCTTATATGTAGGTACAATAATATATATTATGTGCAACTACTGTGAATAATCTACAGTTTACAGTATTTTGTAGAGTATCAGGATACTTGAACAACAAAAATCCATGGGTTATTATGAGTAGGAAAATTGCCATGGAACTAATCCTTCCGCAGACATAAAATAATCCCGAAATTCATCACGAATTATCTTTCCTTCGGTTGTTGGCTTCCTGGGTGTATTCTGTAAAGGTATAAGGGTGTTGGAGTCTTCAACTTCTGCCCTCCATGTGCCGGAAATAAGATTATTGTCAGAATCCTCCGAATCAAATGTACCAGGATGCGAATATGAAGCCCTTGAAGGTGCATTTATTCGCAAAAAATTGTGTAAATAAATGCATGTCAAAGTTAGTTTCAACTTTATTGGGATGCAAAGAAGTAGTATTGAAAAGAATCCTAAACTTGGCACTCATTATGCCAAATACATTTTCAGTTATTCTTCTTGCCCTGCTCAGTCTATAGTTAAATACCCGTTGTGGAGATGAACGGCCAGGGTTATGTAAAGGATATGGCTTCATAATGTTAT
>JAGFPH010002055.1:146137-188764 GCA_018207615.1 Philaenus spumarius | reverse complement strand
AAGTTAAAAACTGTAATTAAAAGTTTTGAAAATTATTTTATTCCTTTTGCTAATGTAACATATGAGAGACATATATTCTTTAATCGTAAACAATTAGGCTACATAATGAATCTTATGAACAATATGTAGCAATATTAAAAACCTAAGTGCTTCTTGTGACTTCGGTGGTTTACGTGATAGTTTAGTTCGAGACATTTTTGTTAGTGGTATTCACCTATTCAGGATTCTGATATTAAAGTTGCTTTATTAAAAACACATAATTTGACTTTAGAACAAGCCTTGGAAATGTGTAAATCTAAAGAATTAGCTTATGATAGGGCTCATAAACTAAATGTAAAAAAAGAGTTAATAGATTCTACGGTTGATAGAGTTTTTAAAAATAGTAAACAAAACTTTAAACTTTAATTTAAACAAGTTTCAAGCTGGAACCGGCAATCGTGGACCAACAGGAAACCAAATGAATCGCAATACATCAACTACAACGTCAAATGAGATGCTTCAAGGGTCAACTACAAGGTCAAGATCATCCCTACAGGCACACAAAGCAAACATGCATAATAATCCGTGTGACCGTGCGGTAGATGTGGCCGATTTAATTTTTTTGGAAAGTGTCCAGCATGGAATCAAGTATGTTCAGAGTATGGTAAATTAAACCATTTTAGAAACATGTGTAAGTTTTCAGTTAACCAACTGACATAAACAGGCAATGAAAGTTTATTATGTGATAATTAAAATAAAAACTTTGTGATAAACACTTTAGCTAAACCTAACCTGCAAAATTATAGGGTAAATGTAACTCAATGGTATGAGAAAATTATAATAAAATTTATAATATTTAATAAAGTGCATCAATCTTTTAAAGTGAACACGGGAGCCCAAGTAAAGATTATATCGTATAATTCCTTTCTTAAATTAGGAATTAATGTTAATTTAATTAATAAAACAAATGCTAAAATTACTTCATTTACAAACAACAGATTACCTGTTGTAGGGACTTGTACATTACAAAGCAAGTTTAAAAAGGCTCAAACTATGCATTGACTTTTTATATTGTTAAATCCAACTGTGAAAATTTGTTAGGACTTGATACATGTCTTAATTTAGGAATTGTTAAGCATATCAATACCTTAAAGTTAGACCAAATAGATAAAAAGTACAAAGATTTATTTGATAATGAAATAGGGTGTTTACCAGTTAAAGTTAGGATAGAGTTAAATGAAAATTCATGTCCTGTAATTAGTGCTCCTAGAAAAATTCCTTTTGCACTAGAAAATAAATTAAAAGCTGAATTGGATAGAATGTTGAAGCTAGGTATCATTGAAACTATTAGTGAGCCTACTGATTGGGTTAATTCACTTGTAATTGTTGAAAAGAAAGATGGTAATATAAGGTTATGTTTAGATCCAAAGCCTTTAAATGAATGTATTAAGAGATCGCACTATCAATTTCCTACTTTTGAGGAAATTATTCATAAAATTAAAGGTGCAAAGTTATTCACAGTGTTAGATGCAAAATCAGGTTTTTGGATGCTTCTATTAGATGAGGAATGTACCAAAATAACTACTTTTCAAACGCCTTTTGGCAGATTTTATTTTAAAAGATTACCATTTGGATTGAGTTGTGCTCTAGAAATATTTCATAGAGTAGTGTCACAAATTTTTGAAAAAATTGATGGGGTTCAGTCATTTCAAGATGATATATTAATATGGGGTGAAACAGAAAAACAATTAACCGAAAGAGTTAATGCAGTGTTAAATAAAGCTCAAACTAATGGATTTAAATTCAATATTAACAAATGTAAATTTAATGTTAAAGAAATAAATTTTCTTGGGCATAAAATTAGTGCTGATGGTATTTCGGTAGATGAAAACAAAATAAAAGCTATAATTGACTTACCAATACCTAAGGATAAAAAAGAACTTGCAAGAATTTTAGGAATGTTTAATTATGTTTCAAAATTCATAGAAAATTTTTCGGAAATATCACAACCTCTCAGAGCATTGCTAAAAAAAGATGTAGAGTTTACTTGGAATAAATATCTTAATGAGGTGTTTAACAAATTGAAAACAATAATAACACAAGCCCCAGTATTAAACTATTTTGATCAATCTAAGCCAATATTGTTGTCTGTCGATGCAAGTTCGACAGGGCTAGATGCTTGTTTATTGCAAGATAATAAACCTGTATGTTATGCTTCTAAAGCCTTAACAGAAACTCAAATTAACTATGCTCAAATTGAAAAAGAGCTCTTAGGAATAGTTTTTGGTTGTACAAGGTTCCATCAGTATATTTTCTCAAAAAATGTTACTGTTTGAAACGGATCATAAACCTTTAATAGCAATATTTAAAAAAAACCTTATCAAAAACCTCAAGTAGATTACAAAGAATGTTGTTACGCCTTCAACAGTATAAACTTAATGTAGTGTACAAACCGGGTAAAGAGTTAGTTATTGCTGACACTTTGTCAAGACATTTCAATGTAAATGACAAGGTTGAAGATGAGGTTTTTGACGAAATAGAATTACAGGTTAATTTATTAATTGATAATTTACCAATTTCACATGCTAAGTGGTTATTGTTTGAGAAGGAAACTAAAAATGATGAAGAATTAAATAAATTAAAAGACTATATTCATGGCTGGCCAAAATATAAAAGTAATGTAAATGATAAATTAAAATGTTATTTTGATTTTAAAGATGAATTAAGTATTATAAAAAATTTAATATTTAAAGATGGCACAATTGTCGTACCAAAAAGTCTAAGAACACAAATGATGGAAATTGTTCATCAAGGTCACATGGGAATAAATAGATGTAAATCAAGGGCTAGGTTAGCACTTTATTGGCCTGACATGTCTAATGATATCAAGAATTATGTTGAATCTTGTCGAACCTGTAGTAAATTTAAAAGAAATCAATGTAAAATGTCTCTATTGCCACATACAATACCGAAATTACCATGGTCATAAGTGGGAATAGACGTGTTTGAATGGGAACAAATGTTGTATATTGTTGCTGTTGATTATTATTCAAACTATATTGAAATAGCAAGTATCTCAAATACTAAAAGTGTAACTATAATATCAAAATTAAAAAGTTTTTTTTCTAGACATGGGATACCTCTAAAAGTTTATTCTGATGGGGCGTCTTATTTTAAATGTGAAGAATTTAGAATGTTTTGTAAAAATTGGGATATTGAGCATGTAATTTCAAGCCCTCATCTTCCTCAATCAATGGCATGGCTGAGAGTGCTGTAAAAACGATGAAATCGTTATTAAAAAAACAGCTGATGCAGGAGAAGATATTTATCTTGCGCTTTTAAGTTTTAGAAACACTAATAAAAATAATGTGGAATCACCTGCTCAACTTCTCATGTCAAGGAAATTGCGTACCTTAGTACCAACACATTACAAATGTCTTAAACCTAAACTTAATTATAATAGAACCAGAAAACAACTGTAAGTTAACAAAAAGAGAATGAAGGGACATTTTGACCGCAATTCTAAACCACTGCAGAGTTTATGTAATGGTCAAGATGTTCTCTTTCAGAAAAAACCTAATTCCAATTGGTCTAGCGGTAACATAATTCGAGAAACAGAAGAACCTCGATCATATATAGTCAATAGTCATAGATCAAAACGGTAAATCATATAGACGTAATAGAATACATATTAGTCCTGCGGTTGAAAGAATGTCGCCTACAAAATGTCCTTCCATGTCTCGTCAAAATAATGAAATAAGCCCATTAAATCAATCTAATAGAAGAATAAGTGAAAGTGTTAATTCAGGGCAAAAGGTTAGTCCAGAAAGTGGTTTTTTAAAAGATCTTGATAATTACAAAACCAGATATGGTAGAGTAGTCAAAACCAGTTGTAGATTAGAAGATAAATTTTAATTTAGTTTAAAAAATTTTTTGAGTTGTAAATGGTTAGAAGATAGTTTTTAATTTGAAAAAAATAATTTACATGTTTACTAATTTGAGTATTATTAATGTAACGTCTAGTTTTGAATTTAAAAAAAAAAAGAAGAAAGAAAGAAGAATACTAGTTTGTTTTGTATTAGAATATAATTTTAATTTCTTTAAAAAAAAAAAAAAGAAGGAAATTGTAACGTAATCTGTATTTCTAATATTAAGTAAACATTGCAGCAACATGTCCTGGCTACGATGCGCAGCCAGCAGTCTTACAGTGAACAGCGATCGAAGTAGATAGCTGAATAATAAAACTGGTACTTCATAAATGTAATGTACATTTACTTTAAATAATTAATTATGAACCCGAACATAACAATATGGCAGTACTTCAAAATGAAACCAAATTTTTAAATTTTTTCTCGAACTAATGGAAAAAATTACTTATTCTGTAGCATTGCTCTTATGGAAATCAGATTCAATATGGTGGCCCTTAGTAATAATATGGTGACCCTCGTAGGAATAATACACTACAGTTAAACCCCAATTAACTTAACTAAAGGGGGGAGGAAGTCGTTTCGGATAACGATTTTTTCGGTTAAGCCATGAACATCTAACATCGTTTTGAAAGTCAAACGAATTCAAAAATCTCTTTGAAAGCAAACATGTTTTTTTATTTAAGTTAATTACATTTTTAGGATTACAGTATATCACTAAATTATACTCATTACATTAACCGCAACAGTTTTCAATAAACTTCTATTTTCGATTTCATTGATAGCAGCTAATTTATCAGCGAAAGTAATCACAACACGCTTCCGCTTATTGTTAGTCGCCATAGCACAAAAATACACTCGAAAAGGAAATAAAAAACCACTTGTTCATGATAGGCTATTAGACTTAGCAGTGTTGTTATAGTTTTAAAACTGATAAAAGTCAGTTCACAGACCCGTTGTTAAATTCTAGCTAATGTTGTTTTTCACTTATTATGACCCCTCCAAAAATGAAATCCTGTATCCGCCCCTGGATCAAATATTCACAAAACAACTTAGTTATCTAGCGAGCAAGATGTTTTTGGTTTGAACCACACATCCGGCATCCGCCAAATCTTGCACAGTAGGTTGTTTACTGCAGACTGCTCCAGACAATTCCCCTACAACAGCGAATTCTGTTGAAACTAGTTTCACCGTAATTTAATTTTGCACATTTCTGTGAACTAGTGTGATAAACTTTCATTCTGAGTTTCGTGAATTTATCTTAAATCGTTCTTGAGGTGATATTTGTTTACAAAAACACACAGACAACTTCTAAACTAAGCAAGATAGATCACATGTTATAGTATTATTTGCTAGTTTTGACCTGCTGAATGGTTAAGTTGGGTAGAATGGTTGCAAGACACTCTGTTCACCATAAGCATGTATACATATACATATATAATATGTATGATATTAATATGTTACATTGTAATGTCTCTTTAAAAAAGAAGAAAATTACTGAAGTGAATCATCTTTGATTATAGACCTTCCATATCCAAAGATATCTCGAAACTTGTACGTTTTGTATAATTTTATCTATGGTTAAAACAAGTGCAAGTATTGATCAGCTGATATTACTTTGTAATAAAATAATTAACAATCAGACATCTGTTGTTTTTGTTGTCGTCTATTATTGTTTCTTCTTAGGTTATAAAACTAGTTAAATTGTTATAATTTATTGTTACTCGTTATACTTTGAGTTTGATATAGGTTTGTACCTACCCTGTTAAAATTTCAAAATAATTTTTTGCATTACATACAAACGATTTTATGCTATTTACTTTTTCTCATGATAACTATGGTGTAATTAGTCACATTAGGTCAGAATTGTTGTAAATGTATTTATTTAGGTCACTTATAATACGCGATAGGTGTTTATTTACGTTGTCATTAGGTACTTCCTATTGGGCTTGCCCATAATAACCAGTAACGAACTTTGTAATAATTGAATATTCAATTATGTTATTGGTCTATGGTAGTTACATGTACAATCAAAGAAAACTAAATTAATTAGGTGTATTTAATTCATTTTGGCACAATCATAAAGATCTATTATGATAACTTCTGGTCTAAATAACATGTATGGCTTAACCTTTAAAGTTAACCTACAATAAACAAAACCTGGACCTAAACTAACAGTTGAAAGTCAAAGTATGTTTCCAGTACACATTGGTATTAGTGCAGCAGCCCGAATTTACAATACGACCCTACGTCAAGAATAAAAAAATAGCCTTAAGTTCTAACTTTATAGTCTTTAGTCATAGTATGGTTATCTGCATTATTAAACATTTGACAGTAGAATGTAAAACAAGGTCGTAGTCTGCAAAAATATCAACCAAGGGTCGTGTAGTAAATTTACGCCAGTGCAGGAGTAGATTAGAAGGTGTGTATACTGTAATCTCATTGTAATACTTTTGCAATCATATATTTGCGACCAAATATAAAAGTGAATTAAAAACTTTCCTTAATAAGTGTCGAGCTTGGCTAGATATTTATGGCATTGATAAATGTTTTATTGCAAACCAAAGAATCTATGTCTCAACAAACATTCAAGCAGCAGAATAAAATAAGCCACAGTCAAATCGAGTAATAAGTAGGAATGTTAATTTTTAATTTATACTATAAAAATAATTGTGGTTTCTGTTTTTGTAGTAGCAACAACTAGCCTATCTCACAGTTTTTAAAATTTTATAAATATTGTTTTGTTTTCTTAATATAGTCATCCTTATTCCCTTAAATCAGGTAAAGTTAATCCAAATTACAGTATGCACCCTCTAATCTACATTGTCAACCTATAAATTTTTTATAAGACTAATTTTTAGAAAAGTTAAGTCCAATTATCCGAATTAATTGGGACCGGACCCGATTCGGATAGTTGGATATAACTCGGGAATCAAGCAAAAAAGGTATATAGGCCTATATATATCATACATTGAAAACAACAACTGTTATTAACATTGATGTATACGTAAGTCTTAAATGTAATAAATAAAAAGTAATGAATAAGAAATTCAATGAAAAAACAAATTAAATAGTTCTTTGTGCATACAGCAGGGGCGGATGGAGGATTTCATTTGAGGGGGGTCATAAGAAGTCGAAAACAACATTACCGGGGGAGGGGGGATTTAAAAATAAATATAAACTCTATGAAATAGTTTTTAATACATTTCTAGGCCATAAATATTGTCTTGAAAGAGGAAGAGTTTCCTACAGATTAAAGAATAAAATAAACACTAATCATTAAAGTGTTAACAGGAACAGTACTAAAATTAATAACTCCGCAAAACGATCACTTAATCTACAGTCCACTTTGTTTCAATAAATTTAAAAACAATGTAACACAAACTCTCACTTATTCAAGTCATAGGCGTACAGTTCGGCGCACTCCGTAGGACAATAGACACTCAGAGCAATGGTAGGCCTACATAATTAATGGACACCTATAGCTATAGCCCATGAACACACAGGAAATGAATATTATAAAAACTGCAACGAAAAGAAAACTGAAAAAATACAGGTTAAGTAGTCTATTACCTTTTGAGTTCTAGTGTATTACAGGTTGACTATATAATTACACTTTCTCCCTATATAATAAAATTAGACACTTCACTGATCGCGGGAAACCAATTATAAACAATTTAAAACAAATATAACATAACAAATTAACAAACCAAAAATCGCTTATTTGATTTAACATGGAGAATCTTCAGCCATTAATACGGGATAGGAACAGGGTTGCCAGATTACTAGAAACATACTAAGACTAGAGAGTGTAAGTTAGAACCCTTCAGGCTATTTTTTTTTTATATAGGCTATAATAGCCTACATATAGGCTTTTTTATATATTGTATAAGTTATGATTAGAAATTAAAACCCTAATGTACATGTTCTTTACCCTAATGCAGCGGTTCTCAAACTTTTTACTTCGAGCCCCCCCCTGCTTAATCCAGCTGTAAGCCGGGCCCCCCTACATGTAAGCGTAGTATATATTATAAGGGAGTCGCATTTGACATTTTACAGTCTATTTTGATTTAGTTAAAAGTTTTGCACATTCTATGCATACTCTAATGGGGCAATAGGTTTAATCGTAATCAACACAACAAATTCTATACAAACAATTACAATTTATTTATGTATTTTAGCTACTATAGTACTTAATTAATTGTTATTTTGTAACTCAAGGCAATAAAAAACTTTTGCAAAACTAATGACAGCTACCCTGACCGTTCTATTGGACCGATTTGCATGCGGGTTGTACCAAAACAAAGGTTAGCGGTCCTATATGTGCAGGTTTTGTTTGTATTTTGGAAATATTTGTGTTAATTGGGTCAAAATTTTAAAATAAACTTTTCTTATGGAGATTTAACACAGGGAAAAATTTTTAAGCTTATGACAGCGAGCCTAACCGTTCTACTCGACCGATTTACATGCGGGTTTTACCAAAACAAAGGTTAGCTGTCCTATATGTGCAGGTTTTATTTGTATTTTGAAAACATTTATGTTAATTGGGTCAAAAATGGAAAATAAACTTTTCTTATGGAGATTTAACATGGGGTAAAATTTCAACTTTGCACTTCTTTGAAGAGTTCACTTGAGGTTTCCACTGAACCGTTTTACACGCGATTTGTTTTAAATGGAAGATCAATCATTCTATATTTGCACAACTTACATTTTTGAAATAATTTCATTTAGGCCTAGGATGTAATAAAAGATCTTTTTAAAACGTATTTTATCATCACTTTAAGTTTCCCTATCCAGCTGATTATTAAAACACATGATAGTGCATCTAAGAACAAACAATTGTAGCAAAAGGAATCAGCTGGCTTAGAGAAAATCATTAGTGGCCAGTATCTTTCAACGAACAAATTCACAGGATCAAGTTGGACGTTAAACACATAGTGGCTAACAGCTGTAATACCAATAAATAAGCAACATTATGAAAAACTAAAAAACAACAATTGAAAGATGAAACTTATATCATTCAAAGTGTGCACAAAAACATAAATCATGTATGTATGTTGCCGCTAAGGCAGGTAAAATAAACATAATTTTAGGTTAGGCCTAGACTGAAAAAATAACTTCTTGAATGTATTTATATCCATTACCATAGCAACCAATTGATTAAAATAACAGATTAACAGTTGATTCAGATGTCCAGCTTTTAGTAAAAAATAATATTTTAAGTTAGGCCTAGGCTCATCCACCACATGTTTCAACACACACAAACCAATAAAAACTTGCTTTAAGGAATTTAAAAATCTTTAACTTGCTTTAAGAAAAAACTATGTTACATCCTAATTAAAAATAAATAATACATATTATAGTAGACCTATTTATTGATAATATACGGCATTTGATAGTAACTTTTTGGTAACGGTTTTGATTAGGCCTACACCTGAGCCTTACTGGTTCTTTTAATTTTTATTATAACTGTTGTTATAACATATACGAAATGATTTGATTTGAACATTTAACATTATTTATCAATCATCTTAGTTTTGAGGTTATTATTAATCCTACACCTTTATTATAAATAAAATAACATATCTTTTTAGAAGGTTCCATCGGTGGTTGGCGTGCAGAGCACGCCGGGGTCTCCCCTAGTAATAATAAAAAGAGCTTCAGTGTGATGGATGTACTTGTTTTTTTTCCACGCATAGTTTCTTGAAACGCGGTGTCAGTTCTGATACAGTTCTGAGTTCCTTGGTCACATCCAGTCTTGAGCGATATTTAGGCCTACTCTTCATGGCAGTTAGAGCAGAAAACCCAGTTTCGCAAGAATAAGTGGTGGCGAATGGAGTGAGTATTTTCAATGCCCTTTCACTCAAAATTTTGTGTTCCTTTTGTACACCAATCCAGAAGGATGTAAGAGAAGATTCTTTAAACTTCATTTCGAGCACAGCGTCACCTTGGAGGTCAATGAGATTTTCTTTTTCCATCATGTTGAGGAAGCACTCATCGACTGATGGTTTGAACGGGTTTTGATCCATGCCAAACCATCCAAGTTCTCATCAAAATATTTTTCAAAACGAGATTTGAGGACTTCTAAGTGTTTAAGAAAGCATTGCTTTGCATTGGTTGGAATAGTTTTGAGATCCATTTCTTCAATCATAATTTTAAGATTAGGAAATAGCTCCAAATTGTCACTTTTCAGACCGCCCTCGTACAAACTTAGCTTCATTACAAAGCTTTTCACCTTTTCAGTACATTTATTTTCTCGAAGATATCTGTCATGTACGCTAATCGCAGCAAAAATCTGAGTCAGTGAAAAACGTTGAGTTTTGGTGGTTTTCATCAAGCAAAAGTGCGAGGACTTCATGTCTAAGCTCAAATATTCTGGTCATAGCCTTTCCTCTCGATAGGCGAGCTTCAGTATGAAACAGTAAAGCTGTGTGTTCTGAGCCCTTATCTTCACAGAGAATTTTAATAACTCGAGACTTTAAAGGCTGCCCTTTAATGAGATTGACTGTTTTAACGACCATATGTAAAACTTCATCAAGTTCCAAAGTCTAACCTTTTACTGCTAAAGCCTCTCTATGAATTATGCAGTGTGTCCATCTAGCTTCTGGAGCTACCTTTTTGATCAACAGTCGAAGTCCAGTGTACTTTACTGACATAGCCCGAACTCCATCTATGCAAATTCCTGTACATTTGCTCCAAGACATGTCATTATCCTTCAAAAATGTATCAATCATTCGGAAAATGCTTTCACCAGTGGTATCGGCTGAAAACTTCTCACAAAAAAGCAACTCTTCCCGCATCGCCTCACCATCGACAAATCTTATATAACATATTAAATGTGCGTTTCTATGAAGATCGTAGCTTCATAAACTTGTATGGCAAAATAGGAAATGTTCACCTTTTCCATCAATTGCACATGAAGATCTTCCGAAATGTCAGCTAAACGTCTTGATAACGTATCATTTGACATTGGTATGGCCTTCAACTGTTGAGCCATGGACTCTCCAAACATAGTTGACATCATATCGATTGCTGCTGGTAATATCAGGTCTTCTCCAATAGTGTGCGGTTTTTTCTTCTGAGTGATTCTGTGAGAAACCTGATAAGATGCCAACAAAGCCTTTGAAAGTACACTTGTAATGTTGGAAAAAGCATTTTTTGTAGATTTAACACTATTAAATTTTCGTTTAAAAAACTCTCTAGGTTTGTTTGCGATATTTCCATGTTTAGTGTCAAGATTTCTTTTCAATTTGTTAGGTTTCATGCTGTCAGAGACCAGGACGGCTATACACATTACGCACTGGGGCCGTTCTTGGCCATTTATGATTGTTTTTGTAAAACCTAGTGATAAATAACTGTCGTCATACTTGCGCACTTTGGCAAAGTTTGGTCCACTTGGAGAAGGAGTGGTTACACTTGCCGTGTCGCCGGAATCCTTATTTTGACCTGACTGTCACTGACGCCACTACTCGTACCTGCCTTTACTGATACGTCTCCACTTCCACCCCTTGTTATAAGAAATCTTTTCATTTCGATAATTTATTGATATGTAGCAAACAACAAATAAAGTTAGTTTGTAAATATATACACTTGTACTCAACAAAAAAAACTTACGCAAAACCAAAGTATCTATGAAAATAACCACAATTCATGGAGAACTGCTACTTTACGTGGAGCTGAGCTAACTGCAGTAGACGCGACGCATTGGCGGTAGGGGTAGGAGTGGTGGGAGTTTCGGGAAAGTCCGGGGGCGATCGGTCACGATCGTACTTAACGGCATTGTGAAGCCACAAACCACAACAACCAGGTATGCTAGGTGCTAGCTAGCACGAGAGTCATCTCCTGTGTTGTACTGAAAACATGTCGGTATACACGCACATTATTTTACTGCCGATAAACTAAAAAAAATAAAATGTTCGGTACTCTACGCTGTTGACTAAAAATTATACACTTGTTGTAATTTAAAAAAAAAAAGTTTGCTTTATTATTTTGTAAGTACATTTAATTAATTTTTCAACCAAGCTTTGGGCCTCCCATTAGCCTTCATTGCGCCCCCCTTGGGGGTCGCGCCCCACACTTTGAGAACCGCTGCCCTAATGTATTAGCTCAGGAAGCACAATATTTCCAGTAACGGAAAAATCCAACTTTAGGCTACATAAAAAATTGTAAATATTTTGTGTAATTTTTTCAAAATATTCAAAAGTTTTGTAATTTAGTTCTAAATAGAAGTGTATAAAATTATAGGCCTATATCAATTTTAAATTTCTTTTTTTGAAAACTCCAGTTTTTGCTTTCCTAATACAAAGACTGCTAACAGAATTATGCCTATTTTGAATAGTAATTTAAGAATATATGCTTTACCAAAAAATTAAATACATCAAATTGTAGAGAATAAATCATAGAATTGAACTGTAGGTAGGCCCTATACTTGAAAACTTATTAAACTTTGTTTTACTCATTTCACTAAACAAAACTCACTTATGTATCGTATACAGTTCAAGACACTCTATGCTGTGGGAAAACTTATAACAATCATAACGGAAATGCGCCTGTTGATTTTAACAAAAAATTTCTATATTTCACGGGAATACCCTAATAGAATACAACACTAAATGAAGTTTACTCTATTTCAAACTAAAGTACGGAGTTTTCTCTACCAATCGATATAAATATTATTGTACAAATATAGCAATTGGTAATAGATATGGCTTGTTTAAAATGTGCTTTCTCATTCGTTGAAATCTGTATTATTGCACGGTTTTACAGAAAACTTCATATATAAGAACCAATAAGAGTAACGCATGATTTGAAGGCAGTGTTATAAAATTTGAATCTTCACGAATCCAATGGTTCTTTACAAAATAAGTCTGTCGAACGATTTTGAGCCTTAGAAAAGCGACAAGTTTGACAGTGTGCCGTTATTCAAGTTGCGCGCCACCAAGATATTACGTTTGTCAGATAGCGTCTGTATTACCGACACCAGCAATACAGGTGCTTTAGTAGTTCCTTTTATCCCGCAAGGTGACACCACTCAACAGACCCACCAGCTGTTAGCAGTCATGCGCTGTTAGTCATGTGACCAACTTTAGACACGGCATGTATTTCTGTTGGAGTAGCTATTTTTTCCTTTGTGAATTCTGTCTAGTAACTCAAGGCAAGCGACGCCATGCCTAAGGTCGTTCAAAACTTTAACCTGTTCGGAAATTAATTATACAAATGTTATAGTTGTGTGTTTATTGAACGACACTTCAGTGCGCTATTAAATAGCATGCTTTATTTTTAAAGCCTCTTCAACAAAACACCAAGTATGTCATAGCAAAATAACAAAATCAAAATGTCTTAGCGCGTTCATTTTTGCTGATTAAACATTAGCTTTGTAAGTTATTGCCAAGTTTATATTCAATATTATCAATAATATTTCAAAATTATTAAGTGTATTTTTAATATTTATCTAATTCAATTTTTGATTCTTTGTGTACAATTAGTGTACACCCTAGTGTAACTCTTGCCTAAATTCAAACCTAGGTCTAGGTTAAAGCAAATTGTGTAACTATATTGTTTGTAACTTCAAAGTCATAAAGTAAAGTAAAGTTGTGTAACCTTATCATCTTATGGTCATTCCGTTTGAGGAAAGTCTAAAACATGTGAACTTCCATGTGCATTCTGAATTTCACATGTGTTTGCATTTTACATGTGGTAACAGTTAAAGTTTAACATGAAAAATGGTAACAGGTTAATTAATGTTAAATCTTGAATTACCAATCAACAAAGTTATTCTCAACCTAGCCTGCTAAACATTTACCAAAATAATATAAAGGCAAACTTCTTAAGCCTAAAGTCTGTTCACAATGTTTTTGGTTTTAAAACCTACCATAATTGCTAAAACCATGTTCTTTTGTTTTACATGCAGTGTATAACTGGTGCAAGATGGAGGGTTAAATATGTTCTTCTGCAATTAAAAACCATTACCTTCAGACCACCAATACAACGCTTATTATACTTAATTTCGCCGACAGTGATCTAGTGCTTTAATGTAGTTACTGTCAATTTCCTATCTATTAGTTGAAAACATAGCTATGAACTAAACAATAAACTTGTACTTAAATCAGCAGTGAACATTACTCATAAATTATTTTTTGAATAGGTTGTATAAACATTGTTGTCTTTCTTAGAGTTAATATAATAAATGTCTTTATAATTTAATTTAATTGGAAGGGATCGCTAGCAAATTTTGGAACTACAACCTCTAGGGATTTCAGTCAAAATCTAAAAGTTTTTTCTATTTATTATAAGAGAGACGTCTCACTAAATTATTAAACACCATTATTTTTATTATTTAATTTCACTTAGTATTAAGGTTGGCCAACAAAACAAGAGTTATTAATAAATCCATGGTACTATATATTTAATGTTGTAATGTTGTACTTTTGTAATGTTGTAAAAAGGTAATAAATTGTAATAAATCTTGTATTATAAATAGGGAGGGTTTTTCTAATTTTACTTTAGGGGAGGGATCTTTTAAATATAATCAAAATTAATATTGTAAATGTAATTTTTTCTTAAATTTTCCTTTTTTATTATAACTAAGGGCATATAAATTTTAACTTTTGTTATTAAGGGCATATCATTTCTTTTTTAATATATGTTTAAAAAATATTTTTTTTTTTTGGTTTTGGTCAATAAATCAAAATCTAATTTAACTTCTTCTTTATTGAGTTGACCTCAATATACCTGAATAATATTTGTGAGTGATCGGCTAAGACATTTCTTCAGTTTGGCAAGTATTATTTTTTTTAAAGTAAGTTCTTTGAACATGTCCAGTCTATGTGGTCCAGTATAGCTTCCATATATTTAATTGTCTTTATCCAAGACTGGTACAACAGTTCAAGTCCTTTTGTCGTTATTTCTCGTGCCGAATTAGCTGTTTAGACAACTACAATTTTAAAACGATAAATATATAAATATACGTTTTAGAACAAATTTGTAAATACAAAAAATTAATGTTTAAAACATTTCATTTCCAATGGTTTTTATTTTATTGAGATTGGATGAGTTTTAGTGGGTATACTATGCAATACAATCAGACGATACAATCGTGCAGTCTGCCACTTACCTCTGCGCTGATACGACACTATAGTTTTGTCTGGTGCTTGTAGGATTAAATCAAACATATAAATCAGGCCTTTAAAAAAATGGAGAGGGGTCATAACCCTCCCCCTGTGTCCTCCACTGACATCCAGTTGTTACATATATATGTTATTTCACTTGAACATCTCGAGTAAAGTGTGTTGCCTTGATGTAGTATGATTTTAAATTTTCTATTATTTCGCCCAAAATCGATTCAGATAATTGGGGTCTGAGTTGGAGTTGTACTGTAATGGTACCAATCTATATTACCTATGCTTACAAACTTTAAACATAGGCTACTATGATTTTTAAGTTAGTTTAGGTTCAGGTTTTGTTATTTTTTTCTTTGTATTTTGAGGGCGTGTACCGGTACTGTAATTGATGCAATTAAGGCTTAGTTTATATAAGGAAAACTGAAAAAAATTAGCTGAGAATAAAAAAGTAATTTAATAAACATAAAACTAAGTAGCTTATTAATGCCACTTTAAAAAGTAAATGTATCACAAATTTAGATGCATAATAAACAAACCATTTTCCATTTACGCTGTAGTATAATCTGTTTATAAACATTATTGTACATTACCGTAGTTGATTATTTTTTCTTTTCAGAAATGGCTCAAGATAAAACAAGAAATATTGATGATGAACTTGATGACTTGGCACTTAGGATATTAGAATTAATGAATGAACACATTGAATGTAAAATGAACATCGAACGTTTAATAAAGTCAGGATGTCTGGATTTAGCCAAATCAAGATACATTATGGGCAACAAAAGTGTTACAGCCTTACAGTTCCCCACAGATGACATTACTGCTCAAGCTACTGTTGAATCATCAACTAATAATGATAAAATCACTTTCAATCTAAACAGAGTTCTTCCGGAAGTTAAAAAACAATCCAAACAAGACTCAGAGAAAAGTGAAGTTCCAACAGATTCAGAGAAAAGCAAAGTTCCTCCTCAAGACCCTCTGAAGTGGTTTGGATTGTTGGTACCGCAAAATCTTCGCCAAGGACAATCATGGTTTCAAAAGGCCCTTGATATTTCAGTGGAAAGTGCAAATGTTTCTGCTGAAATAGGCTCTTGTGAAAATCAATATAGATCACTTTTAAAAAGCAAGAAATGTGAAGAAACAGGTGAAATTTAATCTAAGAGTATCTAGTCAAACTTAATGCTGTATAGTAGGGTATTATAAACTCAATATCTTAACGTTTTATAAAATCTTTATCTTTTGTTTGTTAGGTTATATAACTTGTTCTCCAGACCTATGATTTATTATTGACGTTAGCTGCACTTTAACTAGTCGCACAATAATTGTTTTATGTGTAGGCTACTATCTGTACTGAAATATATAATATTAAACAAGTTTATCTATTATACTGATTAATGTTTTTAATATAATTAATTAGAAAAATACTTAATAATAATTAAATAGTTGGCAGTTATTTTTTTCCATTCTTAATGCATTAACCTACTTATTACGCCTACCAAGCATTTTACTATATTCTGTACATGCAATTATACATTATTTTGTAATATAGTAAATCAACTTGATATTTTTTTTATCTAGACTAGTAGTTCAAATAAATGCTTCATAACTCTAAATAATAGGCCTATACATGGTGTTTCTTTAATGTGTTGAGATAATTCAGGGGGTGGTTACATGTGTCAAAATAAAGAAAAAAACTCCATGATGTTTGGAAATGCTTCTTTTATAAAATATTTGCCGCTTTTTTTACCTTTTAGGTACTGAATGATTATAATATATCAAGAACGGCTTCACCGATTGAGTTGAAATTTTGTACTCATCCATGTAAAGACCTAATTTGAAAAAAATACAGACAACTTTTCCAAAAGTTTGTTTCAAAATGGTGGCTATATAAAATATTTGAATGATAATAACTCAAAAATCGTAAATACAGTAGAGTCCCAGTAATTCGAATCTCGATAATCCGAGGTTCCGTGTAATTGAGCCACAAATAGCATTAAATGTGACCATGCATTGTGACACAATCTTGCTGCTTGAAGGATACCGATCTTTAAATTTTGGTTTTCCAATGAATCTGTCAAGACCGTTTGTACAATAAGTCACCGGTATAAATGCTTAACATTTTTTATAATGCCCAGATCCATTGGCTACAAGCTACCATGTCTCAAAGTGTATAGGTGTTCAATAGAGCAGTGTAAGAACACATATTCCAACCATTATGATGAGGATGAAACAGTGTAACTCTTTCATCACACCCCCGGGGAAGTTAGGCCCCACACAAAGGACATTTGTAATTGTGGTTTTCATGTTTTAGTAAAATAATACATATCTTGTTTAATTTATTGTGATTTTCATGGTTCAGTAAGAAGAAAAAATATCATTATCTTTGTTTAATAAAACAAAATTGTAGTAGTTCAAAAATAATTAATTAAATAACTTGGGAAAAGATGGAACACTTTTTCGAGACTTTGGCTCGTTCGGACAGAACACACGAACTGAAAGAAAATTAAACTTACAATTTCGACTGTATTTTTAAAATTTCGACTCAAAATCGTGACAGGACGCGCTACGACTTTTTACTGGCAAAATTGGTTTTCCCGTACCCAAAAACATATAAAACGAAACTCCACACTGAATTTTCAAAATTTTTATTCGAAAACGTGATCCCGACGTGTTGCTACTTTTTAACTGTCAAAATCTTTTTTTTCCATATCCAAAAACATATATAAAACGATACCCCCACACTTTATTTTCAAAATGTTACCCAAAAAAACGTAACCCCGAAGCGCTACGACTTTTTAACTGTCAAAATCGGTTTTCCCGTAACCAAAAACAAAGTGACCATTCAATTCATTGTGGATCAATGGGATCACAATTTGAAGCCAAGTAATCATACCTCCTTGCCCCCTACTTCCGTTATAATAGCTCCCCGCCAAACAGCGTTGAAAGAAATATCAAGCTCCACGCCAAACAACGTTGAAACAAATTTCAAGCTTTCCCCATACAACGTTGAAAGAATTTTGAAGCTCTCCGTCAATCAAATCAGTGATGAAAGAAATTAATTATTTTACACAGGTTTCTATGTGCACATCAAGACCGAGGCGCGAAGTACTGAACATGCTCCTTTGGCGGGATTTCATTCATATCAATTCTTTTTTCGACTGTGAAGGTTTTCTTGCGGGCAAATTTTTACAACAGGGTTATTTTTTGGTACATGTCACATCTTTTTGCATGAAGGAGAAAGATTAAAACTCTATCAATACGAGGTATTGCAATAAAATTGCTTTATCTCCATCCAGCAGGACTTTGTGGAGGTTGGAGTTGTATTTACTATTTTTCCAAACGTTTGTTAATTCTTTAGATGAAATATTTTATTATTTAAAGAAATAATTTTTAATATTTGCTACCTTACTTGAAGTGAAATATAAATAATAAATCCTGAAGTTTTCTTGATGAATTTTTATTAAAATATTTTTTTACATTTTGTTTATAATTTGCTGTAAATAACTAAAACACTTTTTATTGTTTATTATTTCTAATATCTGACCCGTTAAAATTTGTGTTATATAAAAATGGAGGCACAATTAAAGTGTCATACGTCTTATCTCAGCCATTTACTACACTTATCGTAGAACGTTGAAGCACAGATAAAAGAAATTTCTACAGATGGCCAACTGAAGGCAAAGATATGCTACAATGTGTGCGAGGGCGAGGGATTAGCGGGGGGAAGATGGAGTAGTTCGGATTTGAGTCACTAGATCTCTCGCCTTGTAGTGGACAGTCGGTTTCTGAAGATAGATGACGTGTCCGTGACGTCATGAAGTATGAACATCCCCTCTCCTCACTGCCACTGCATAAACGTATGGTAGACAAGAGACGGGTACGGGGGTACGCACTTCCTTATTTTTATTCTGAACATCCCTCAGTTACGATCAAAAACTTAGAAACAATGTCATGGCTTTCGGTATTGAGTGTTCTTTATCCTTATGATTTTTCTTATACAAATTAATGTAACTACTGTATTGAAATAAGCTGTAGTCTACCAGAAACTGGCACCGACTCTCACAAATTCACCTTTTCAATAATATTAAACCGTTTGCAATAGCTTAGAGCCGAAATACAACTGATGAAATAAAAAACAAGGGACTTTTGACAGTTTTTTATAAAATTTAATTTCAAAAGAAATAAAAACTTAACCGAAATTTATACTGAAATTTTCAATTGTAATATAGTCTTAGATCATTTCTAAATCATAGCTTTGAGGTTATGATTAATCCTACAGTGTTTGTTAAAATATTTGTTTCCTAATTTCACAATTTAATTTTAAAATAAAACCAAACAAACTCAAAAAAGTCCTTATAAATAAACCGATGAAATTAAAATGACAATTCTACATTTTTTTTATAATAATGACATTTACTTTCATTTAAAACAAACCGCACGAAAATCGGTTAGATAGATTTCCAGAAATAGGTATAATAGGGTTTTAATCTAGAACCAAAAACTCCCAAAAAGTGTCCTTATAAGAATAAGGGTGAAGTACAAATTATTTTTCATAACTTTTTAAATAATAATAACAATATTCTCTTTTTATTTCAAATAAACAGAACTGAAACAGAACAGAACTCGAGGTGTTTTATACGTAGCACTAATATATATATAATATATGCAAGTTTGTGTTGCCACACATAAATTTGACCGGATTTTGTAGAGGATATACTATAGTTCAGTCAATCCGTTCATCCATAGATACAAAAGGAAGTTCAGATTTTTTGGAATGTTGTATGAAGGCCTATAGAGGCACTATTTAAAATTCCAAGTGTTCGACCTCGTCTGTGCTCCAGCGACGAAAAACCCCACATTTTTGTACCTAGTTCTAGTTTTTTCTAATTTTTAGCATGAAGGACTGGTTTGACAAAAATCATTCAGTCCTTTTTTAAAGAACAGTAAATTTACCACAATTTAAAATAAAAATCCTCTTCCTGAGTATAATACTTTTCGAGTTACAGTCATTCAAATTGCAAGTAAATTTTTAACCGACTTCAAAAAAAGGAGGAGGTTCTCAAGATTCAACCTGTTTGTATGCTTTTTTATGTTTGACCAGCGATTACTCCAAAACTAATGAACCGATTTCGATAAACAAAAAATTTTAATGAAAGAGGATCATCCTCCGGTGGTCCCACTAAAGTTTTGTAAGGATCAGACCAGAACTTAGCTAATAATTGCCAATACAGTACTGTACATCATTTTTGCGAGAAATTTGAATTTTAAATTAGAATTCATTATATGTTTTTAGCGAATTTCCATATAAAATTTATGGTAAGACCCAAAGTCGGAAGTAGCAAATGAGCACCGATCATGGTGTTTTGGAGTGTCATTAAAAGTCATATACGTATATATGTGTTCGAACTCTAGCGGCCGCATTTTAAGTTCGATTTGGTTAAAATTTGGTACACATGTTGGTTGTCTACGTCGCTCGGTAGCCAAAAAAATCCAACCATCGGAAGCACGTTTTTTTGACATAACTATTTTTAAAGATTTTTCCTACGAGAATGAATTTGTTTTTGAGTTTTTTCTAAAAATATAAATTTAGGATGTTATTTTGCACATTTTGTTTTTTTACACGACCTTATAGCTCGCTTGGTTCCTCCAAAATCGATCAAAACGTAAAATACCATAGAAGGACCCGGTTCGAAGCCATGTGGTGGATTCTACCATGAGGTTGGCGTGCGAAGCACGCAATGAATTGTGTATTGAAGATACTCCCAATATGCGGAATAGAGTGCGAACTATTTTGCAGCTATTCAGCACAGTCGTGAATAGACTTATTTCCCAAATTGTTGGTTGAAACCCTAAAACATAGGCCTATAAACTTAATTTTGGAAATTTGCTCAACTCACGTCAGTGATTCAGCTGCGTGGTCGAATTATTATGTTTGTCCAGCGATTATTGCAGAATTAATGAACCGATTTCAATTAATCTTTTTGAAGTTAAAACTTCTGTTGGACTCATCGGACATTTTTTTTTCGTGGGTATTTAAATGATATCTCAATTCACGAATCGTCACAAATACCTTGCGTCATGAATCCATTCAAATTGTCTCTAGTGTAATATATTACTGGTTTATAGATGTCGTACCAGCTTAGTTCAGGTAAATAAGTCAAACGTTTTTATAACAGTCGTACCCGGCTTCGGTCAGGTAAATAAGGAAAACTTGTTACAGCTTTCGTACCCGGATTCGTTCAGGTAAATAAGTGAAATTTTTTTATAACTGCCGTACCAGGATTCGGTCAGGTTAACAAGGAAAACATTTTTTTTAGCTGACTTACCAGGCTAGTTCAGGTAAATAAGGAAAACTTATTATAGCGTTTGTACCCGGCTTCGGTCATGTAAATAAGGGAAACTTGTTACAGCTGTCGTACCCGGCTTTGGTCGTGTAAATAAGGAACAGATGATTATATTTGACATACGTAAGTGAAAAAATTGTATAGATGTCGTACGAGACTTAGTTCAGCTAAATAAATGAAACTTTTTAATAGCTTTCGTACCAGAATTCGGTCAGGTAAATAAGGAACACAATTTTTTAGCTGTCGTACCAGGCTTAGTTCAGGTAAATAAGTAAAACTTTGTATAGCTGTCATGCCCGGTTTCGGTCAGGTAAATGAGGAAAACTTATTACAGCTGTTGTACTCGGCTTCGGACATGTAAATAAAGAACATATGTTTATATTTGTCATACCAAATTTTTTATAGCTGTTATCGTCTTTGGTCAGGTAAATAAGGGACACTTGTTACAGCTGTCGACCCGGCTTCGGTCATATAAATAAGGAACATATATTTATATTTGTCATATTTTATTTTAAAATTTGCCAATTTTTTTTATAACTGCTTTACCCGTCTTCGTTTAGGTAAATAAGGAAAACTTATTACAGCTGTCGTACCCGGCTTCGGTCGTGTAAATAAGGAACAGATGGTTATATTTGACATAGGCATACACAAGTTAAATAATTTATAGATGTCGTACCATACTTAGTTTAGGTAAATAAGTATTTTTATAGCTGCCGTACTAGGATTCGGTCAGGTAAATAAGAAACGCTTTTCTTTTTAGCTGTCGTACAGACTTCTTTCAGTTAAATAAGGAAAACTTCTTATCATTGGCTTCGGTCGTACTTGGCTTCGGTCATGTAAATAAGGAACAGATTTTTATATTTTTGTCATACCAAATTTTTTATAAATAAATATAAATTACACTATGTATTCCTTGTGGGGATTTTTAGTAACTTTGACTCCCCCAAACCTCCCCGAATATTTTGAATTTTATGAAACCCTTCCTTAGCGATTACCTGGGGACCTAGAGGAAGCTACGTACCAAATTTCATTTCAATCCATTCGGTGGTTTTGGAGAAATCGTGATTTAGTAAATTTGACCCTCCCAAGCCCCTAAAATTTCGAATGTTTTAAAACCTTTTTAGAGAGCACCTACGGCCCTAGAGGAAGCTACACACCAAATTTCATTCCAATCCGTTCAGTAGTTTTAGATAAATCGTGATTTAGTAACTTTGACCCCCCCCAAAACCCTTCTAAAATTTAGAATTTTTTGAAAACCTGTCTTAGTGAGCACCTATAGCAATAGAGGAAGCTACATACCAAATTTCATTCCAATCCGTTCAGTAGTTTTAGATAAATCGTGATTTAGTAACTTTGACCCCCAAAACCCCCCTAAAATTTCGAATTTTTTGAAAACCTTTTTTAGTGAGCACCTATGGCAATAGAGGAAGCTACATACCAAATTTCGTTTAGATCCGTTCTCAGTAGTTTTTGAGAAATCGTGATCAGTGAGTCAGTGGATTTGGCTTTTATATTTGAGGGGTCTAACTGCAAAACTTGCATTCTCCAGTTTTCAGAATTTTAGAGAAATTGAAAAAACCTTTGATTTTTACAAAAAGAGACCGTTAAAAATTGTTTTACCTATACTTTGTAGACTGTACTTAAGGAATACATTTAAACTTACTGAACTAGTTTTATCTCCCTTTAAACACGGGAAATTATACAAAATATTCTGGAGAATGTAAGTTTTGCTTTTAAGCATTGGAGAATGTGAGTTTTGCACTACATTATTTTGGAGATTGTTAGTTTTGACACTATCCAACTTGGATCGTTTTAAGCAAGAAATTAATCTCATTTTACATGTAAGTTTATAAAATGTATGATGAGTGAGTGTGTAATGATCTAAATAAATAGGTACCGGTACACAGAATAAAGTTACAAAAAAAGATATTTATTACACGTCATGAATTTGGTTGATATTTAAAATCTATATCTGAAAAGTAGGGACTTCTTCTGCAACATGACATTGTTCCTCTTCGATTTCTCTAATTTCAATTTCTGGTCCGTCAAAAACATGTATATAAAAATGTAGGCCATCGATCTCCCCCCAGTTATCTCCATAGTTCTTTTTCAAAAGGCAATCTACATCTTCATTTTTTTGCTCTTTAGCAATGTAGTTACCTTTGGGAATGACATCTGGTATCACTGGTCCCAAACTTTTTCCTCTCTTGGTAATGCTTCTCGCATACATTTCTTTATCACCTTTGATTCTATAAACAGTTTCACCCTGAACAAAAATAGTTAGGCCTCCTTGCTGGTCAGTCTCCTTTTTAGTGAAGTACATTCTTTTGCATGCTTGAATCCCGAAATGCCAGGAACTAGGTTTTTTCATATTTTGTTCAGCAGCTTCTTTCCAGTTTTTGTTAGTGATGCCCTCTCCTAAGCGCTTCACTGTAGCGAAATTGTTGATCATCGTTATGTATTCCTCTGGACCGACGATAACTTCGTGACGTTTGATGTCCTTTTCGATATTGCCGAAAACCCTATCGGGAGATAAGAAACTGTTTCCAGTCATGAGAAACACAAGCTGAACTTCAACAATATTGGGTGGCGCACAATGATAGAACCCATGGCCTACCATGGTGGTCAAAATGTAATTCTTATTTTCACCACCACACCCATCACTAACAAGGCGAACAGTACTGTATGGTTGAAGGTCAAAGAATCAAACAGTTTGAAGCTGTTCAAACAATCAAACAGACAAGAAGAAATCTCATTTGACCCTTTGCCGAATTAATTTTCTGTCCAGACATAGCAAATTACATTTTGTGTGCCTACATGAAGGAAACGCTGAAAACCCCTTTAAAGCATACCTGAATTAAAAAAAGAAAATAGATCTCTGATTTTTAAATGCAATCAGAGATTTATATTCTTGCATAAAAAGTTCCATCAGGCCTAGTAGCAAAATCAATTTTTGGGCAAAAAATATGGGGATTAGAGTTATACGACTACGTCTAGAGGTCTAATGTGGTGGAATTAAATTATACTTCTAGAAGCTTAATACCATTTAATTAAATGAAACTAAGAATTTCTGCGTAATCAAATCCATTTTTAAACAATAAATTAACATAACTATTAATTAAAAGAACTTTAAAATGACAACTACACAACAACGCTCAGTACAGCTTGAAAGAAATGTTATGGCAGTCACTGACAAACAATGCCACGTGACTAAAATGAACGCGTCTCATTGGCTGGCCAGGAGAATGTAAGTTTTGAAATATGGCACAGAGGAGAATATGAGTTTTGGAAACGAACCTCAATTTCACCATTTAATTTAAATTGGACAATGTTAGTTTTGCTTTAGTTCACATTCATAGACATGTGTATTTTGATGCGGACAACAAGAATCATATTTTAGGTGAATTTCGCCGAAAATTGGAGAATGCGAGTTTTGCAACTAGACCCCTCATTTGTAGATACACAAACACAAAATTTTAACAAATATTCCTACAGTTTTATAGTCCTTATAAAACACATGTAACATATTTACCGAGTTAAAAATCCCCGTCGGCAAGTCTGCATAGACAGATAGGCCTAGATAAAGTGTGTTGTTTAAATACCTAGTATTTTGTATAAATGATGTTAATACGCCTGTGATTTTTCACAGGGATTTACTAGTACTAAATATTTTTGGAAGTAGAAAAGATATTGAGCTTAAACTTTGTATATCTATTTGTTGTGTAACATTTTTATCACTGTACGAAAAATTAGAACATTACTTTAAATGTTTTCAAAATGGCGGCCGTTTATAATTTTTAATATCTATGATGCATATGATTTATTCACGATCCATACTTTCAACAGAACTTCAACATACTTAAATTAAACATAGTGTGAAAAACAACAGTTCACGATTAAAAACCACACGAGTTGTATTCGGTTAAAGGAAATATTAACTTAAAATATTACAACTTTAGATTATTCTAAATTTTAACATGTTAGAAATGTATTTTTAAACTCGGTCCATGTACCGGATTGTTTGTAAATTTATTAAATTTAAAATAATGTAATTACTTTGTAAATAATATAAATATTTGTTTCTCGAGTAGTTATAAAAGTTTTCGTAATAGTTTTACATATGAACATGCAAATTGGATTCTATAAAATAGACTTACATAAAACATGTTTACTAATAAAAAATGTATATGCTACATATTTTGAATCGTGGAACTAAGTTTTATTAACGATTGAGAAATAAAACAAATAAAATACTTTGTCAGCATTTTTAATTTTAAAAAGAGATGATATTTAAAATTGGCGCAAATCAGTACTTTTCCTAATTTGTGGTATAATTTGCTATTTTTAAAAGTCAATGGAATAACGTTATTTATAATAATACAATATACTGTGCAAAGAAATTAATTTCTATTGGTGAAATGTAAAAAAAATTCTTTATGAATTTCAAATTAGATAACAGTCCACAGTAATATTGATTGCAATTTATTATAAGTTTTACTCTAGATCATACCATTAATAATGCAGTATATGTAGTACATAATTGTAGTAAACTAATAAAAACGTGTCATTACTAAAATAAATTATGTACAGGTTTTAAGTACCTAATCAGAATAAGCACCAAGCAATAACGAAAGAAATGTTAACATTAAACCGACTCTGATTAAGGTCAAAAGTTTTGGTACGCAGTCTGTCTGTAACAAAAGAGGGAGAGTGTAGTAGCGACGTATGAGTGAAGTGCGCCCCTCCACTCTTTTCTACCCCTTAACTCAGTGTCCGGTATCCGTGTAAGCCAGCGCGGCCTGGATGAAGGCGTCGGCACTACGTCGACAAGCGCAACGCTTCCGAACACTCAGTCAGATATCTGTAGTTGCTCTTTTATCTGTGGTTGAAGTCAACCAGAAAGTAAGTAACTATTTGCAAGGCTAGTTTTTCAGTTGGCAAACCACTTCATTTTAAAAAGGTTATTTTTTTTTTAAATTTATAGCATTATAGAGTCCGATTTGGTTCAAATTTGGTACACATGTTGGTTGTCTATGTTGCTCCAAAAAAATCCAACAACCAAATTACGTTTTTTGACCGGAAGTAACTATTTTTTGAGATTTGTACTACGAGAATGAAATTTTTTAGAGTTTTTTCTTAGAATATAAATGTAGGATGTTATTCTGCACATTTTGTTTTTTTACGCGACCTTATAGCTCGCTTGGTTCCTCCAAAATCGAAAACGTAAAATACCATAAAAGTACCCAGTTTCAAGCCAAGTGTTGCAAACTCGCGAGGCCACTAGGCGCAAACAAATTCTACTAATATATTGCGTACACACAGACAGCTGTTCAACGCCTTTGTGAGTAGACCTGTTTCCCAAATTGTTGGTTGAAACCCTAAAACATAAGCATATAAACCTAATTTTGGAAATTTGCTCAACTGACATCAGCGGTCAAGCTGCGTGGTCGAATTATTTGAATTTAGAATCAGTAAAAAATAGTTCAACTGAACTGAAATACGGTAGTGATATTGAGGAAATACGTGACCTCATTCCACAATTGAATTAACTTAGTATTTTTGAATTATGAACAAAAACATTTTTAAGAAATAATAAACCATTCTGTAACCATTTTCAGCTATTTGAAAGAGTAAATAACTCGCCTTTTACTGAACATAGCCATCGGGTGTAGATTTTGACCACTTTTTCGGGGCCCCCCCATTGAACAACTCTGACAAAATCTTGACCCTTTCTAACCAACCCCTAAAAACTAAACCCCCATTTTAGAGCGGATGGAGTTTAAATTGCACAAAATGCAGTTCCTTGGAGCATATTGAATGTGTGTGCAAAATCTAACCTCGATCCGTTATTTCTGTGAGGCTGTAACCCCGTCGTAAACAAGAAGTAGAAACATTTTTAAAGTAGCGATTTTCAAACATTCATAACTTCAATATCTGATGGTCTCAAGAGTTAAAATTTGGTACACGTCCTCAGGAGCACTTCGAAAATGGATATACAAACAATCAATACCAGTGATCCCCCCAGAAAAAATGGGAAAACCCGTACCCCCCTTTTTTCATTGGGGGGGGGGGCAAGTTGCACTTCGTTGGAGCATAAGGAATGTGTGTGCAAAATCTAAGCTAGATCCGTTAAGTTTGTGAGGCTGTAGCCCTATCAAAGTACAAGAAGTAAAAAAACTTAAAAATAACGATTTTTATACTTCCATTGCTCCGTGAAATGATGGTCCCTAAAATAAAAATTTGGTACACTTTCTCAGGGGCCCCTCAAGAATCGGTGTATGAAAAATCAACACCATTGACCCACAGGAGGTCGAGGTAGAGGAGGGTGAAAACCCGTACTTGATCTGTCACGTACAGTGTTCTTAGTCGCGTCTCGTTCTCGATTTTAGATAGTACTGTACTTTAGGTATTGTTATTTCTGGTATAATGTAAGAATCAGCTGAAATAAGAAAGTAAACTTTGAATTAAGGTACTGTGAGAAATAAGTAAATTAATTGTACTGCTTTATTTTCAATTAATATCTTTCATTTTACCGTTCAGTATTAATTTTATTATTTAAAGCATACTATAATATATTATGTAAAATATAAAAATGTTAGAAGTAAACGAAATAACTTCACACTGCCAGGGGGCCAGAGAAAAGAATCCGTGGTTGATTTGAATAACGAATCTGTTGCTATCAATGCTATGTCTATGAGAAAGCTATGAGTCTATGTCAGGGATTGTCAGCCTTAGCACCATAGCACTGTGTTCTGTTAGCAGTCAGCAAGCATAGCTAAGCAAAGCAATGCACGTTGTAAATTTTTACGTTGTGGCTAACTAGGAAGTTAGTTACTAGTAAAGTGAGCAAGGCTTGAGTATGGCGTAGTGGGCTTATATTTTACAACAACATAGCCTAGCCAGTAGAATTATACAATGTGCACTGTGCATCTACTAAGCAGAAGAGTGAAAATAAACGATTAGTGAATTCTTTGTGAGGAAAGAGGAAAGTTGTTTATTTGTAATATCACGTAGTTACTATAGTTGGTAATTTTTCCAGCTGATCGGCGAGGAAGGTGAGGGTGAGTATTCAGTATAGCTGGATTGTAGGTAGATAGCCTAACTAGGAGAGATAAATTATGGAAAAAAGACAATTCCATAAACTTATAACTTTTATAAATAAAATAACCAATCACATCAACTCAATGGTGCACTTTTGCCATTGTATTATAACCTTTGCTTTAATACTGTTGAAGTTGAAGTATGTATGCAGAATGCATGCTTATAATATAGCTGTGCTTCTTGTGCATCAGGCTATTTTTGCCTATTGTTTTGTTTCACAATGAATGTCATTTAGTCAGGGCCAGATTTAGCATTTTGGCACCCCTAGGCTCAATATTTTTTCCCACCCCATAGTCTGGTTAAAGTTACTTCCCCAAAAACCTTGATTAAAAAATTATATCAGGCCTAGCCTATATGTTAATTGTTTAAACACCACTCCACGATGCAATTTTACTATTGCAAGTTTTTTTGAGTAATTTACTTGGTTCTGGGCTTAAAACACTTTTAGTAATTTTATGTATTAAATAGTGAGCTCACGTTTGTGGGACTGAAACAAAACGATCCAACCCGCAGAGCATTCCCGCAGCAAAACATGGCCATTGCTATGTTAATAACTTAGGTTTTGTTCAATTTAGTCATTTGGGCAAATAAATAAAAAAAAACTCAGTAATACATTATAAAATAGGTTTAATCTCAGAAACACCTAACTTATTTTTTAAATGTTTTTTTTCTCTCGGCCGTGCGCCCCCTGGGAGCTTGCGCCTATAGGCCTGGGCCTATTGGGAAATCCGGCCCTGCATTTAGTATAGCCTACATAGCCTACTTTTGGTAAAAATTTACTATAGCGTGTCAATCGATTTCTAAGAGAGTTTTAAATAATATGAAAGAACACGTCTAAATGATTGTAAAAACAACAAAAATATTCCCGGGAAATAAAATTTAGGCCTAAAGGAATTATGAAAAAAATAAAACTTGAAATTATATAGGTTAAGTTACAACATTCCCGCAATATTTCACATAATTATAACAAAATAAATCACTTCACATACACCAACCACGTAAGAAATAAATAAACTAAACAATATTAATCCCGAAGGTACCCAAAAACAAGAAAATTTAAAAAATATTGTAGGCCTAACAAAACGTTAATAATGAAAACAATAACAACGTACCATTAAGAACAATAGAAAATACAATATAACTGCGTAATTAAAATGAAATTTCATCAATGTTGCCAAATCGAACAATAGGTTATTGTACTGAATGGGGTGTGTGTAAAACAGTGACCTGTGAACTAGTAAACAGGTGACCGAAGCATTGAATCTCATTGGTTCCGTAATAAATTAGCCAAGCGTATAACAGACTGAAACGAAATTCCATTCCATACATGCTGATTACAGTATTAAGATTATATTTTGTTATTATTACAGTATATAATTAAAATAAACCTAAAAGCTTCTAGAAAAGGATGGGGTCTTGTGGCTGAGAACTGTATCCTTACTAGATTTGATTGGAGAACAAGACAGGCCAGAAGGGCAGGTTGATTAGTATTGTTATTTATGAGTGTCTCCTTACATTTTCAAATAAATTGCATTAAGTTATAAAGTAAGTTATAAACACTATTTCCAACTCAACTAAACAAAAATATTATTTTCCTAACTAAATTTTGTTGTCTTAGAGGCAACTCTAAGTACATTATTAATTATGGTAATAATCACCATCGTTTTAAACAAACTAAGTAAAGGTAGGGTAGGCCTACATAGTATTTAACTTATAAAACACCCTTTTTTTAAATTATTATTTAACTATGAACCCATTGGCCTCCCACTTTGAAATTTTGAGAATCACTTACCAAAAGTATAAACTATTTATAGATTTTTTTTTAATTTTCAAAAATGCACTTTTTGAGAAAATAAAAATCAAAATTTTGAATTTGATGTCTCAAAAAACTTTTTATAACAAAATATGTTGTGTTGCACAGCAAAAGAAAGAGCATTTAAAACTGAGTAAAATGACACCACTCCCATCTCTCTAGCTCAATTAGGAGAAAAGCTATGGTGATTTCAAAATATGTCGGTTACGTTTTTTTGGCGGATTTAGGGAAACTTTACATAGCCGTAACTAACTTTGAAACCGTTTGAGATACCGTATTTGAAAAAATTTGGCATTTTTATTAATCTCTATGAAGGCCTTCATACCAAATTTCATCAAATTCTGAGGTGGTCGAGTAAATTTTCCTAATTTAGTGTGTTGATTTAATACGGAATGACCCAGTAGTATCGATTGACACGCTATTGTAAACTAATAGCCTACCCTACTTTTGTTTTGAGGGTTTTAATTTATTTTCATATGAGTTGCATAAAATAATTGAATAAAGAGGGAATGTTTACATTATGACCCCTCCCCCTATTGTCGCAGAAGTGCCAACATATAGGGCTATGCAAGAAAAAGTGGATGACACGGTGATCACAGGTTTTAATAGGACACAAATTTACTATGAGACCCTACACCAACAGAAAAGCAAAAATAATTTTAAAAAATAGCAGAAGATCTAAAGATTCCTCACGCCGGCAATGAACCCCGAGAGGGGAAGTAAGGCCCGGTCCCCACGCTGTGTTTGTTGTGTCCAACGTCACCAGTACAACCTCAATAAAAAAAAATAGACCTCTTTTCTTCACTGTACACCCTAGTTTGTCACTGTAATGTAACGGTAAATAAAAGTGATAAACACATTTTTCTTAGTGAGCAGGACGTGTAAAAATTAGTTGTTTTATTTATAAATATATACAAGTGTCACAAAAAAACCTTATCGTGCTATAATACAGGATCGGATTCTATGCATTATAATAAATTAAAATATTCAGAAACATTTTACGAATTCGGGTTAGTTTATTTTAGTTTTTTATACTGGAAATATGTGAACCAAGGCTTGACAAATCTTTTGCGCATGTGTTGAAAATTATGAGGAGAATGCGTTCTTGGAATCGACAAATAAAGAGAGCAGGAAGGCAGGAAGTATTTCCTGAGATACCCTTCCCGTTATATCATCCTATTTACTTTTCCCACACAAATTTCGTATGTGTATTAACTAACTTTCACCAACCTGGCGACTAACAATACAATGTTAAAAGAATACAAAACCTAAAACTAACTTTAACCTAACTAAACTTTAAATAATACAGTATGATTAAAACTAGATAGTATTATGGTATCATTGGATCTGCGGAACAGCCAGATCGCAACAAATCAATGTCAAACAAGCACAAAATGTATTCATTACAGGAATTACCTTCCTCCTGACTAAACAAAAGGTCGTACAGAAAATTGTTTTAAATAAAAAAGTTAATTCCACTAATTATCAACAACTTTCTCGCAAAAAGTTTTCTTTTTGCCTAAAAATACAAAAATTTCTCGCTTTGAACATTTTTGTTGTCATCACTTTTATTTTATAAAAAACTTAGTAAAATTTTGCATCACAGTTATAACATTTTATAATTTTGTATGAAACAAAACCTTACTTATTTATAGATATTTGTCATAGTTTTCTCTAAAATGTGAAATACTTTTTTATAAAAAGGTTGTAAGCAAGTACGTAAAGTTATAAGAATGTGAGCGCTGTCTATTCCCTCAGTTAAATGTTATTTATTTGTGGACCTATTTTTTTGTGGAATTGGTTGTACCGCCAAGGCAGGTTTAAGAAGAAGTAGACTGTAGAAGGGATGACTCGCCCATTAGGCCAAGTTCACTCCTAGTTTGCTCGAACTGTAACTTATAGTCTTTAATCACAAGGTATGTTTTTACCTGTATTCAAAATTTAACAGTAGAATGTAAAGCAATGTCATTGTCTGCAAAAATATCAGCCGAGGGTCGTATAGTAAATTTCTGCCTTTAATAGAATTAGGCTTACCGGTACCACACTAAATTTCACTTATTCCTTTTTATACAGGGTGATTCAGAACTTGTGGCAATGTCTCGGAAGCTCATTCTATAGCTATAAATAATTAAAAAAGTTCATATAAACATAGGCTTGAAAATGCTTTGTTTTCCAGATATCCGCTATTTTGTTTTTTGTTCAAAATAATTCATATCTAGAGAAATGTTTTACTGATTGAGTTCAAACTTGGCATGAAGTTTAGGGGAACTTAACAATGATAATATCTCAAGATGCGATTACCTAAGTGCACGCCAGAATCTCGCTCAGTTCTCACGGAGTATGCCGACTCTCGTTATAGCAGTACTGGCAGACGATTTATTGTCTATATAAGGTTTTGTTAGTTATTTACATAGCTTTAGTAGCCTAATACACTTTAAGTGTTTTTCTAAAAGTTACAATCAAGGCCTAAAAGATAAAATGATTTAGAATGTTGTATGATACTAATGATTTATTTTTTTTAAATCTGAACATTGTCTACCATATAAGTAATCAACATGGCTTAGCAAACTATATAAAATGTCATTTAAGTGTATTAACATTACGTTATTATATTGTATAGAAATCAATAAATAATACTGAACCTCTTAATAGTACCTATGAAAAAGGTACGCATAATAACGAAAAACAAAGTAGGCCTATATAACAATGACATCAACATTGCTTAGCAAACTATATAAGCCTAACATGACAATTATTAAGTATATTAATATTAGGCTTAAGTCATTATAGGCCTACTGTATAGAAGTGAATAAATAAAGCCTCTTTATTGTAGGAATAAGTAACGCATAATAACAAATTACAATGTACAGGTATATAACAAGTACAAATAAAAAGCAGTAACCTTATCTCTGTGGTTACTTGGTGAATAAAACTCTACTGACCTAAGAAAGTGACTAATTTTGTCAAGTGATTCCTAACAAATCCAGTGCGAAGGCGGGTGGATGAGCAATGAACGGCCTCCGACGCTCGGGACTAGGGTGACTCATGTCCGGCCGCCATTTTGGTAAGATCAAACTCTGTGCTCAGCGCTGCATACTCATCGGAGCCAGTGCCCAGTCTATTTTTATTCTCAACAATATTGTACGTACATAATATGCTGTTATTATCTTTAACTAAGCTGCTATCCTTCATTCGATTGTTTTTACTGTGAGACCATCCTATATGGAATCAAAAGGGCTACAAAAAAGGTGTCTTGAATTTTTTTTTAAATGTACAGTTTTTGAGTACGGTAGGCCTAATTTAGGTTTGAAATTTTTAAACACCCGCCATTTTGTTGGATTTAATCGCTTATTTTTCGTGAGATATGTTTTAGGCCTACTATTACTTTGTCAGAATCAAAACTTTCCTTATTGGGATATGTTTCTTATTTATGTAAATTCTAACAACAAATTAACATTAATAAAGGCCTGGAAAAATAAATTCACCCCAAAAAATGGAAGAAATAGCCTGAACGAAGTTCTAACTTATAGTAGGCCTACTGTACTTAGTCCCAGTATATTTCAAGCAAACCAACCCAACTACGTAATAGTAAACAACCTTTATCGCTAATGGACTGAAATAGACAAATAAACATGTTTGAAGAGCCGGTATAGTAAACAAGATAAGGTATGATAAGGCAATTGGCCGGTTATACATCGACGAACGTAAATCTCCAGTAGCGTGTGCTGAACCGTCGGCAAGCGACACTAGTTCTTCATCAGATGATGACTTTTAAAGTAAGTTACTCATTAGTTTTTTTTCCTTGCCTTGAATTATGTCAATTAATTGTTAGAATAGCCTATATAAATTTGCTTTAAACATACTGGGATTAGAGAATATAAGTTAGAAGTTCAGGCTATATATTTTATTTTCATTTTTGTAGGTAATTTTATTTTTCCGGACCTTTAATCATGTTAATACATTGTTATAATATACATAAATACGGAACATATCTCAGTATGGGAAGATTTGGTTCTGACAAAGTAATAGTAGGCCTAAACAATTAGGCCTACCATATCATTGTTAGGGTTAATTTCATACCAAGTTTGAACTCAATCAGTCAAACATTTCTCTAGATATGTATTATTTTGTACTAAAAACCAAATGGCGGTTATCTGGAAAACGAAGCCTTTTCGGGCCTTATCGTGAAGTATTGGAGTAAGACGTTCTAAGTCTTAACTATATTATATACAGGGTGTTAAAAACGTTCATATAAAGGTACATCCTAAAACATTTAGTTTTCTGTCTGTCTGTATGTGTTTTTTACTTAATATGTTAAATCTTAGGAACCTCTGAAGGTATGAACTTCAAACTTGGTAGGCCTACATGTATTACATCTGTTTAGCTGCATGATTCAACTTCACCTCTGTTTAAACACTAGCACTCTCCCATTCTTTGTCTTCTCTGAAGTCATTTATTCTTGTGTCTTTGGCTTTTGTCTGGTGTGAAATCATTGATCTCCACAATATTTTTCTCCAACCAATCTCTGTTATCCACCTGTTTTACTACAATGTGTTCTGAGATTTCGTTGAATTCTTTATCCTCTTCTGGTGTTTATATAGAATGCTGGTGTTCTTTTTTGGCTTCCTCAAATTATCGTACAATAATTTGTGATTTTTCTCAGTTAACAACTCTCCTGATGCTTATTTCTTGGGTCTTCCGATTTTTCTCAGATATTTTCATTGTTTCTTTTCAATCTCTGTTATAGCCTTCCTCGATATTGTTTTTACTGCATTCAAACATTCTAGTTTAACTACCGTAACGTAGTCTCTGTACTTCTCTTGGTAGGAGAGGGTGTGGGCAAGTTCACGGAAAAACTAAATTTTGTAACAAAATCTCTTTAAAAAATATCATGAACTAGTTTTGCAAGAATTGTTACTCAGCAAAGTCAAAATTAATTAGTTTGGTATGTTTTAATGTGCAGGAGAGTAAAATATAAAAAGAACTATGGGAAACCCCTGCGTGCGCCACACGCCAACCCCGTTGGAACCTTCTATACACACAATCATGTTATGTTTTCTTAATAATATAAAGGTGTAGGATTAATAATAATAAGCTTTAATAAGGATTAATAATAAGCGTCGTTGGACGCTGCAATTTTTGACTATTGGACGGTAAGTTTTTAGTTGTACTTAAAAAACAATAGTCGGTATGGCGAAAATAAACAATAATAATTAATAATAATCCCAAAGCTAAGATTGTAAATAATGTTAAATGTTCAACTCAAATTACTTCTTATATTTTATAACAGCAGTTATAATAAAGAATTAGCAAGGCTCAGGTCTGCACTATAATAAATAAATAAATAAAGTAATTCTAGACAATTAAAAAACGTTTAAGGATTTGTTTGAATATAATTCATTTATGTATCTTTGAACAACTTAAAATACTTGTACTCTTTTATAAATATATTTTGTAACTAATTATTATTGAGATCAGGTACTACTAAAATTTCGGAACAGGACGTTAGGCAAATTCTTTTCAAAATAAGTGTTTACTCAGTCAACTTGGAGGAAAACTAAATAATAGCCTATATTTTCCTTTCAATAATTACATCCAAACATAAAATCAAAATGCCCATTTAAGCATTCCTGTATAATCTGGGTTTAAATGTACGACTGAATGTAACTCCACCTCTCCCCCCATACTCTCCATCTTGTTCAATCAACTAAGATTCGTACTCCATTCTATTCACTCCTACAAAATTCTCATAAAAAGCCCACTTCTGAATAACATTCTTTACCACCGCAGCACACAGCTTTGTAAACATTTTGCGTTCCACATACGTAGAACAAAATTTTTCAAAACCGTTTTTCGTGCATCCATACAGGCCTGCTTGACATGTCTGGTGCAAATTTGTTTGAAATCGATCGAATGGTTTTCGCTCTAGCTTTGTATACATACAGACAGACATTTTGTAAAAACCACTTTTTTGGACTCAGAGGGTTCTAAAACGGATATTTCCACTAAAATCTCAACATCGATTTTTTTGCGATCACTATGCTTTCTCTGTACTATAGTATAGTGAGAAAGTAAAATTAAAACTTGCACGTAAATTTCACCAAATTTTTATTTTGACCTCAAGTTTTTTCTATCCAAATTCAAAGAATCGTATCCGATTTGTGAAGTGATATTATTAAACCAGGTTTTCCACAAACTCTTTCAGTGTCTTAATTGGTACACTCACCATTTCGAAATACACTATATGATCTGCGAAAGTGAGGCATTTGAATATGATCAATGTTCTTACGGGATCGAGTCTAATTTCGTTAACATGATCTGATTTTTTTTCATTTTTCTCTTCATCGTCTTATGACTTTCTCTACAACGAACTTGAATGGTAATTGAGAGACTTTCCACTTTGCCTGACTAGTTTTTATCTTTATGATTAGGAATTTTTTTGTGAGTGTTTTTATAAAATAAAACACAATATAAAAGACTAAAAACCATTCGACCCTAGTCTATTATTAATTAGGCCTACACATGTGATGTGATCAAAAAATACTGTAAATAATTTTATTACAAAGTAATATGCTTACATAGAATTTGAATTAATCTCTTTCAAAGTACTGCCCTTGGCTAGCGATACACTTGTCTCAAAATTGAATCCATGACTGGAAGGCTTCATTCAGAAGGGCCTTCAGTTGCTGAGTCGTGGCCATCTCAATAGTGTCAAAACGTTAGCACGTTTTTATTTTTGGGAAGAGCTAGAAGTCTCATGGTGCTAATTCTGGTGAGTATTGGATGTGGACAAACAAGACACTTTTTCCGGTCAAAAACTCGCGAATCTAAAGTGACTCGTGGCACGGCACATTGTCGTAATGAAGAAGGAAGCCACTGGCTCATTTTTCTGGTCACTTTCTTCGCTCATTGTTTCACAAACGTTCCAGTACCCCCTTGTAAAATCTGAAGTTTACAGTTTTTCATCTTGGAAGTAACTCTGGTTGCACCATCTCCTCACTATCGAAATAAATCAATGAGCTTTACTTCACAAATAAAATTTATTGAGCAACTTATGTTTCACCGTTTTCTGGCTACTAGATTTTATTTGTGAAATTTCAACATTTAGTTACTTGTACCTTATTTATTATGGAGTTTCAACAATCATCAACTGTTTTTATTTTAAATTGTAAAACATAGAGTAGTTACAGTTTCTCACTGAGCTGCAGTTTTATGTTTATAACTAGTAAATCCCCATGAAAAATCACAGGCGGATTAATTAGATACACATCAGAAATACATAATTTATACAAAATACTATTTAAACAACACATTTTATCTAGGCCTTTTAAACAACATATTTTATCTAGGCCTACCTAACTATGCAGACGGGGATTTTTAACTCGGTAAATGTGTACAATTATAAGGACTATAAAACTGTAGGAATATTTGTTAAGATTTTGTGTTTATGTATATTATTACATATATTTAAAGAAAGATACAAATATTATCTTTTAATTGTCTTTTATTTCATATTGATAGATCAAACGATTTAGAAGTTATTAATATTATAGGCTATATTATTGATTGAAGTTGTAAACATAACCCCAAAGTATAATCTATGCTAGGTTTTGTTTGCGTATTATACAGATGATGGGTGAAATCAGCTGTTGGGTGGATCTCACAAAATGGTAAAATATCAGGAAAGCAAAAAAAAATAAAATAATATCTTAAAATTGTAATATTACTATGTTATTTGATGCTTCATTTAATAAGGAACAAGCTGAAGTATGCAGCAGAGCTGAATTTTATATGTTTACATTTTTTACCAATTTTTGTTATAGCTTGGTGACTAGAAATGTGCCAGTCGTTCACTCTTACGAAATTCTAAAAAAATGCCCTTTTTATATATTTATTATTCAACCTGCTACCATAAATGACACTTACGTGTGTAATAAGTAAAGAAAACACTTTTTAAAAGTAAATTTGTATCATATTTATGAGAATTAATCAATTCTGAACTTACTTTTTAGGTTATGTTGCAACTTTTAAGTACCAAAGTTTAGTATAAAACCCAAAAAATCGATTTTTTTAAATTACGTGAATATCACAATGACGGCACCGATGACAGCTATTAAATAATGTCAGTAATCATAATAATCATTTCACAGAAAGTATAATATTTTACTTTTTATCGTGGTGAGCGACTGGATTATAACGTGAACGACTGGCATCGGCCGTGAATGCCGGGCGCCGATCTGCGATTGACCGTTATTTGCCACAAATAACGCTGTTTTTGTGTTAGTTGCATAAATTATATGAAGCTTCAACATGAACCGTGGTGGGAAAAAATAAATATAACGAAAATTATAAACTAGTTATTTAATTATTTGTCATAAATAAATCATTACAACATTGCATAGATTGTTTGTATTAGTCTATCTAAGAAACCCCTAATTTAAAATTACATTGCAGGAGTATGGATGAAAAATCATTAATTAAATACTTTATTTCTTAGTATTTCAGTTGTTGTAGAATAAACAACTTATGCAACAATTCAACCTGTCTTAGCAACAAAGGTTTGAAATTATTTTGCGAACAATGACATAACAGAATAGGTAACAAATAAGTTTTAAAAAACAGTATTTGAGAATTTAAGCTGAAATATTTAAACAAAAAAACCCATGAATTTACAACGAAAAAGAAGTATGAGTACATATATTACTAGAGAATAGTACTTTAAAACAAGACTGCAAAACTAAATATATGATCAGTTCCAAAACTTGTGATAACTTATATCTAAAAAAAAATTGGAGGCTTACAACAAGATTAAAATTACCTTAAAATACGAAATGAAAATTGGAGGCTTACAATTACCTTAAAATATGAAATGAAAATTGGAGGCTTACAATTACCTTAAAATACGAAATGGCATTTGTAAAAAAACTGGATAAAAGAAACTAAATTAAATTTAAACTAACAGTCTTAAACTAAACAGTTTACTGGACTGGAAATTATAAAAGACATAGAAATAATATTTAAAAATGTTATACCATAGTTCAATTTGAAACGAGACTTCGTGAATAAAAAACTTAACTATTTAAAGGTGTAGAAAACTCGATTGCCTTTGAGTGTGATAGTAGGAGTTGGGAGCAAAGACTTCACTTGTTTTACTGACACTGAAGCTACATCACTTTCATTAACTGCATACAAACGTTTGTCTTTGGTGCAAGGTTTTAAGAACATAACTTCAATTTCATTGTTTATGAGTTCTCCCTGGCAAATTCCAATAAACAGTTTTGATGTTGATTTCTTCCCTTCGTTGACATGATACTCAACAATAACGTGAGCTCCTGACAAGAGTCTTCCCTCCAAATTTTCAAGATCACTATATGTTGAAAATATGTCTTTCTCTTGACGCGTCTCCATTTCATTTTGCAGAGAAAGTAAATGGCCTTCAACTTCTGATTCCTCGTCCGATGAGGTGAATACTTCATCAACAGAAAGTTTATGTTTCTTGGTAGTGCCGGTGTCAGTCTTCTTAGGGCAGGAACTTTGTGAAGCGTCGCCATCGAGACATACTTCGCTGAATCTAAAGTGCTTACATCCTTTTGAGGGTAAACAACTGAAACACGACAGGGTATTGCAGTACATGGGCCCACCTCTGGAGTAAGTTATCTGGTGGACCTGCATAATTCCTTTAATAGCCGGGATATTGAGTTGTGCCACCTCTGACTTTGCTTCTTCTACTTCTTTAGAAGGAATTTCAAACAAAGCGATGTTAAAATCCTTTAACTCACTTACAAATTCCTTAGCACAGGAAATGTCAGATCCATACAACACCTTTCTGTCCGCCCCTCTTTTAATTGTTCCCCCTACACCATCCATCTCGCCTTTCCCATGCCCCGCTTCGGTATAATTCCATGTTAGTGTTTTGAGACATGGGAAGTACCGTAGCATGTTCATCTTAAACAAATACACATTGGTCCGGTTTCGGTACTGGCTTGTGGGGCTGTCAGAAAAGACGTGCACTGTGTGCGTTCTGGGGAACTCTAGAGCTGATTGTTCCAATATCGGCTTCATATGGGCCCATATTGCGTGGGCTTGGTGGTCTAAGTCATCTGAAGCCGATGCGAAACAGAGTTTCTTGACAGTACCTTCCACCAAGGTAAACCTAACTCCAGTGTTAAGCGAAATTTGCTTTTTCGAAGCTCCGAAATGGAGCGATTGGACTTCTTCTGATAATTTTGCAACATAGTTCTCAGAAAAGTCAATCCTGAACACAATCTCTCCAGGTTTCATGTTTTCTGTTTTATTTTTCAACACTGTTGCTTGGTGTCTTTCATAATAAACATGTTTTTTAAACAATTCTAATTCTTGTTTAAAATATGTTTCCAATTTTGAAACATCTTTTGTTTCTTTACACCTAACTGTCTTTTTGATAACTTTCATTTGGGTTTTTATTTTCTTCTCTTCTTTTACAGTCACCCACTTATGGTATTTCACTTTAAAGTCATCTTTGAAGTTGAAATTAATAGATTTGTTTTTACATTTCTCGCATTTGCTTAACATACATTTTCTATTTTTTGTGGAGCAGACTAGCGATTTCAATACCTCTTGGGGTGAACGTTCTTGAATAACGTTTGTACGCTTCAAAGCAGACACTAAAAAACTCATATTACTGTGTTTGACACATGCACACGTATCACGGTCTGAAGCTTTAGGGTAAGTCACCCAAAATGGACGAGATCTGAAAAAGGAGGATCTTGAAATCCGAATGTTGTTCTCATTTTGAAATTTTTTGTGCAGAATGTCCATCGGTTCGAGGAGTACTCTTCTTTGTTTTTTTATCCCTCCTTTTTGAACGACATCTTTTTTGCCAGGGCACATGCGGCTCACCCGGTCATCCTCAAAAAATTTCAGAAGTGTACTTGACAGTGTTTGCCGAATACTAGATTTTTTTTTCCTGTCGTACGAAAAGTCAATACTTTTTGATATAACTTTATTATATTTGTAGGGAATTAAGTCTTTCAAATGGGTCTGGATTCGGTATTTCTTAAAGACCTCATTCCCTAACACTTTATGAATGATTTGATTTTTTTTTTTTTGAGCCTGAAACTTTTTTCTGTTGGTGTTGCAGCTGTTTTTTAAGCGCTAATCCCAAAAACAATTGTCTCTTGACCTTAGGGGAAACCTTTTCTCTTCCCACTATTTCTTTTAGCTGTTTTCTAGGCGAGGGGGACATTGATGACTTTTGTTTGTTTTTCTCTCTCTGTAGCCTTTTTTTATATTTTTCTACCTTCTTTTCCAATTCTTTGATTCGTTCATTTTGTTTCGTTACCACACGGTAAACCTTTGCTTTGTCCTTCCTAACCTGCTTACGGCCTCTTTTTTTCTGAACCGACTCTTCTTCCAAGGCCGGAGATTGTGGTGGCGTGTCTTCCACCAGTGTTTTCTGAGCCTCCTTTTTCTTTTTTTGCTCTTGGTGACGTTTACGCCAATATTTTCGCATCTTCCGTTTTTCTCTCTCCGTCATATCACCAATCCTTTTGATCTTCTTTTCTTCACGCAGTTTCGCCATTCTCTCCCTGTCGTATTTTCTTTTGGCTTCTATTTGCTCTTCAGTCTTCCTTTCTTTCTGTCTTCTTTTCCTGTTCCTCCACAGCTCCTTCTGTCTTTCATATTTATCTTTTGCCGAAAGATTTTTTTTTCGAGCCATATTTAGAACACCACCTGAAAATGAAAAATAAATTACGATCTAATTTAAATAATCCAACGTAATTAGGACTTTTTACGGCTGAAAATTAAATTTTAGTTAACATAGCTACATCAAAATTGATGCTGCAGAAAACCTTAACAAAGATGATAGCCGTGATTAATTAGCATAGAACGGGATCATATTTCAATTTAAGGTAAAGTATCAGGTAAGTATCTGGTATTTCTCTTTTCCAGAAAGATTTTTTTGGCGTGCCATCTTCAGAACACCACCTAAAACAAAAACACAACATTTGTCCCCCTAATTCAAGTAAAACGGCAAAGTTACGGTTTTATTTATTGGTAACCGAAATAAATTCTCAGTTATTTTGATAATAACTACTGTTAATTTTTATTGGAAATGCATTAAAGCCTTAGAAAAATCCATTAATTTCTACTGTCCAGATTACTAAGAAAAAGGTTAACAATTGTATGAATAAATCATAACCATGCCAATTTCTAGGAACATAATTTTTATTTTTTTAAAACGTAATTAGTCATTAGCTATAAATTCTACTTGTGTAGGGTATTTAGTGGTTTACTTTGACAAAAAGTAAAACATTATGGTTTGTTTCTTCATCAGAGTTATTTGTCAAAATTTATAAGAAATG
>JAGFPH010002055.1:118308-128741 GCA_018207615.1 Philaenus spumarius | reverse complement strand
TGTAAACGATTTTCCCCACGATCTCGGGGGGAGCTCTCCGAGAGTTGCGATATTGCATCATTCTCGCCAGTGTAAACGATTTTCCCCACGATCTCGGGGGGAGTCTTCGAGAGTTGTAATATTGCATCAATCTCGCCAGTGTAAACGATTTTCCCCACGATCTCGGAGGGAGCTCTCCGAGAGTTGTAATATTGCATCATTCTCGCCAGTGTAAATAATTTTCCCCACGATCTCGGCGAGTGCTCTCAACTATTCAAGAAAGTTTGTATTTGCTGAGAGTAAAATATGGAGAAACAAACTAAAAATTGGACTAACGAGGAGGTTTGCAACCTTACTAGTGCATACGAGTTGCATCCAATTCTTTGGGACATTCAAAATCCCGATTTCAAAAATAGAACAAAAAACAGCTGTAATGGAGAAATTGGCAACAGAATTCCATTAGGGTCCTGAAATCAGTAGGAAACTACATAACTTAAGAAACCAGATAGTTTATTTCACAAATTTACATTTTACTTTCTTACTATACTATAGCATAGAAAAAGTACAGCGATCTCAAAAAATCGATGTTGAAATTTTTGTGGAAATATCCGTTTTGGGACCCCTGAGTCCAAAAAAGTGGTTTTTACAAAATGTCTATCTGTTGATCTGTATGTACGTCTATATGTATAACAAAGCTAGAGAGAAAACTATTTGATCGATTTCAAACAAATTTGCACCAAACATGTCAATTAGGCCTGCATAGATGCACAAAAAAAGGTTTTGAAAATTTTGAAAAACTACCCCCTTTTTGGTCAAAAAACCCCTAAAAAATAAGTTATTGATCAAATTTGGCTTATTTGTAGCCCTTAATGTACCCTACACTATATGCAAAAAAACCGCATCATTCTAAAAATTCTCGTTTTGCTAATAATAATATTAATAAATGATTTTTCGGGGTTTTTGGCCAAAAAGGGGGTTGTTTTTCTAAATATTTTTCGTGCATCTAAACAGGCCTAATTGACATGTTTGGTGCAAATTTGTTCGAAATTGATCAAATAGTTCTCTCTCTAGCTAATACAGTAATAATACTATTTATTAGTTACTCTCCTACTTAAATGTATCCCCTCTCCTACTTTAATACAATTATGAAGTCACACTGAATCTGTTTAATAATTTAAATATGTTTGTGAAAAAGTATGTGCCAGGTTTTGGTACCGTTTACTATATAAACAAAACAACATTATTAATAGATCAATACCTGCATTCGTTATCAATCCTTTTCCATAAATCATGATTTCATTTTAATTAGGCCTACAGGTTTCTCAATCAAGAACTTAAGAAGTTAAAAAATATAAAAAGCGGAAGCGGTATGGAAGAAATCAAAAGAAAGCCCTATTTTTCAGCATTGAGTTTTATTGTTCCATCCTTGCAAGCTGCTGGGACACAAACCAATCTGATATGTTTTTCTTCAGATTTTTTGTCAGAAAAGTTAATTTAACCAAATCAAATGAGTAAAAACACTTTTTGGTTTGTTTACTCAATGACACACCTATATTGGCCTATTATATTAGGCTATTGTTAATCAAATTTACTTTAAACTAACTTTAAATTCACATATAGTGTACAATACCGTAAATTTACTTTCTGACACTCGGCTGATATGTTTGCAGACTCGGCCTTTTTTTAGAAAATAAAATAGTGCTGCCAAAACAAGTTAATTGATGTTAAAAATTTCTATATGTTTACAAACTGGAAACCTACTGTGACTAGAGACTATAAGTTAGAACTTTTTTTCGTTTGAAAATATATCAATGCAATTGTTATAGGCCTACACATCGGATTGATTCAATATATCCAATCGTGAAGATCATACGTTCGCATGATACCAGTCAGTTTAAATTATGACCCCTGGCCATAACCATACGTTAAATATTTCGGGAGTTGTGTAAAACTTATTGGAAGTAGGCTATTAATTCTGCTTATTTTTCTATAAGCACAAAACTAATAATGCTGCTCCTACTTCTCTTTGACGTGTTGAAGACATCTTATCACGTTAAATCACTCTCAGAAACTGACAGAAATCATGCGTTGCAGAAACGGTCTGAAGGGTTCTCTCGAGATTAGGTACGGCAAGTAGCTCTCCGAGAGTGGAGTGGAGTGAGTGAATTTCACTCTCCCGTATAAAGGGCTGTGGCTGTGAGAGTAACTACCGAGAGCTCTCCCGGCGACTTCACATCTAAACCTAGCTTAAGGCTGTTTTTAAACCTAATATAATTTAGCAGATATTGTACTTGACAAATTTATCTATAATGCAATAAAAACCTGAAAATAGTATGAAATGTATTAACTTTTTGCTAAATATTTCTTTAACCCTGTAAATGGCAGACTGCACTTTGGGACGCTCTCTCGGGAGTAGAACGCAACAAGCTTGAACAATAGCGAGAATTTGCATAAATTTGCTTATTCCGTTATTTAATACACTTAAAATCATCCAATCGTAATAAACGCGGCACCGTTCGAAAGCTAATCAATTAAACTACAATTTTTGTACTTAATACTTTTTCGTAAAACGTATATTTACATACGTAATCACCATTTCAAAATTTTAGTAACGCAAATCAGCTGTGATTCAAGCGTCAATGAATCCGATATACTGTCAAGACTTTCTTATTTTCAACGGTCTGCAACTCCTCACAGAAGTCATGCATGAAGAAGATCATAACAGCATTGAATTCAGCAGACGATTCTCTTTAAAATGGTGTCTTCAAATCACATGTTACTTTGAAAACAGCTGTTCTACAGGATTTACGGTGAAAGCTTGTAATTGGTCATAGATTTGGCCAATATGCAGGTCTGTTTAGAATCGATTCTTACAGTCTTATTCCATATATATATCACAAAAATTTATAGTATATGGTTTTAACCCTCCAGTTCTGACTATATTGCTCTTTAGTGCTAAGTGTTTTTTTGGTTCCGTGCATGCTTATTAACTAAAATCATTATAAAATACTCACTTACAGTAAAGTAAGACTTATTATACATAATTTTAATCACAATTACATGCTCTTTACAGTAAATAGCTTTAACAGGCTTACCTTATAGTTTTTATACTTTTTTTGGTTGACCAAATTAAAAATTAAAAATTAAATAAATTTTGTGTTCTAAAACCACTCACTCAAAATATGTAAACAAAAGTAATGTAGAAAATCCAATATAGCCAAAAGTTGCACAATTTTATGGTGAATAGAAATTATACATAACACTACTACTTTGCTGTAAAAAAAAACTTTATGTCTAAAAAAAAAACTCCGTTTTTTATAAAAAAATGACTTTTCCGCACAAAGAAGAAAAACTTGCCTCTAAAGATATAAAAGTACTGTCTAGGCCCAATATTTATGGTTTTAATTTGTTATAAAGGAATAACACACACATTATATACAAGAAAAAAAAGAAGAAAAAAATATTTACAGTTCAAATTCTCTAAAAGTCATTATTTTTAAACGCACCTCTAATAGCACTTCTAGTAGCACTCTAATAGCTAAGTTCAGTCATAATTACTTCAAAAATTAATAAACGTTTACAAAAACAAATAAAAATAAACTGAAAATAAAAATGAATAACAACTAGTAGATAAACAAACAAAATCTGAGTTTCGAGCGTCTATCTACATGTACTACACGATTAGATAGTTGATTTGACAATTCTGCTGAAGGTTTGTTTGAGTCAATATCGCTATGAAACTTTGCATTATAATAAAGTGACTCTTTCCAAACACTACCATACATAGAAGTATCCGATTGTATTAAAAAAAGCGACGTCGTACACATTTACAAAATGTGTTGCGCAAACGTCGCATATGCGACGTTAGCACTTGGAGGGTTAAAGAGAAAACTTCACAGTTTTTATCTATGTCCAATTCAATACAATTAGATTTCATAGGTTGGTACCAATGAACTTCTAAAATATGCTTGCAAAGTAACTTTGTCCGCCGTCGCAGTTAGTTTTATACGTCAGTTATAACATTTGTTTTGTGTTATTTTATGGTTATTACAGTTTATAAAATAGTGTTATGTTGTGTTTTTGTTATAAATAAATAAGTGTAAATTGTGTTTGAGTGAAATTAGGCTTATAACGGTGTTCTAATAAAACGGTAAGTGAAGAAATAAGATTTTAGGTTAGTCTGCTGATTTGATATTTTTAATTTTTCATTACAAAATGTAAAGTTATTTGAAACCAGGTAGAATGCTATTCGATTCTACATTTCATTCTCGAATTTTTGGTACAAAAAAAACACTGTTTGAAGTAAAAAATGTATAGGCCTAGTCACTTTGAAATTAGTCATGATTTGCAGGTTATGTAGAAAAAACTTTCAAAGTGTTATTTTGAACTAAACAATTGTGAAATTGAAATATATTTTTACATATTTCTATTTAGAACTAAATTATAAAACTTTTGTGTAGGCCTATTTTGAAAAAAATTACATACATTTTTTACTTTTTTTATGTAGGCATAAAGTTGTCTTTTTTCCTTACATTTCTGAACATTTTTTGCTTTCTAAGGTAATAACTTTTACAATTTTAAAAGAAACCAAGTTTCAGTGGCATATTTGAATTCTTTGAAGTTTTTTCTATGAAAAAAGCTATGGAACACTTTTGGATTGTGATTCATTCACTATTTTTTAGAATTTTTAAAAAAATGCTTGCAAAATGCTAAAAATTAGCTTTTCATTTTTCGTTATAGCACTGCCATATGAACGGTTAAATATAAAAATCAACAGGTCACTTACTTTTGTGTTTTGCAACTTTTAATCGCTTCTTGCGCGGAGGTGGTACGTATGCAGGCAGTTCACTACGAACTAATTCAGCTCTCTTAACAAGCACTTTTTCAAAATCTTCACATAAAGTTTTAAGTTTCTCTGTAGCTTCGACAACTTCTGGCTTCCTGTAATATTTCAAACTATGTTATGTTTTTGTATTAAAAAGATGCATGTGAAAAAAATTTATATGGGCGACAGTTTTTCGCTTTTAGCTATAACCAAGAAAGTTACAGTTTGGTTAATGCAGCCCGTGCATCACTGAGGATGGCGACATTGTCGTTGAAAAGTGTTTGAAGATAGCAAACAAATTTGTTGTGAGATTTTGTGTTCAGGTTTTATTTTATCTAGTTATTTTCTCACAAGTCAAGCTCAATAGTTATTTACCAAGAAGTTTTATAATTTTAAAGATTTTTTTCTGTAAGAAAAAACTTCTATAAACCTTTATGAAAAAATATACGCCCAAGTAATACAAATTTTAATAACACATACATTAGGCCCAGACTTTGTTGGCAAAACATACAGGGTTCAAAACATAATTAATTATAAACTAGGTGAGATAACCGTGTGCTTCACAAGCCTACCCATTTGCTAACTTTACACATAAGCCTACATATTATATTTTTTTAATAAAGGTGTAGGGTTAGTCCTAAATAATAAATAATATTACTAGCGCAGATGAGTGTGACCACAATTAATTTGAAGGGAAAGAAGCAAAACTTAACATTTTTTCCTTCAAATATCATAAAACTATGTAACGTGCTGGCGGCTCACTGTTACAATCGGGTCCCTGTTCGGGCGCCATTTTGTAACGTGCTGTCGCTTGCCAGCCGTTTACAAACAAAATTTATTAATAAAAAATTTTTTCAAATAAATAAATCAAATTTTGACAAGTTTTTTCTAAGTTAACTAATAAATAAAAAATAACCTTTATTGCAGCATAACAATTACTTGTAATCTCATATTTTCAATTTATATACTTTATTTCATTTATGTATTGCTAATTCAATTCTACAAAATATTATTCCCTTAACCACAACAAAAACAATCAAACATAACCCCAAAATTGAAAATAGGTTATGTTATAGTCAGATCTGTGGTTGTCACAGCTGACTACCAAATCTCTGTTACGCAGATTGGTTTATCCCTCTGTGCGCTCGGTTGTCAACTACTGGGTCCGTGATTCTAGAAAGATGAGATCCGTGTTCTGTTCACAGATCTCCTCCCCCGGAATCCAAGACTGCGGCTACAACCGACGCCATTTTATTTTTACTAAAACTACACTGACTCTAATTGTTTCACAAGGTTCATTTTACCATGAAGTACTTTACCAGGAAGGGAAAGGACTCAAATCAACGAAACATAATAGTTGGCATTTTAAATTTACTCCTCCATTATTAATTTCTTCGAATTTACAAAACAAAAATAAGAACCTTGGCAAATCATGTTTAACAGTTTACAAAAATCATTCACTCACACATTCAACAAATCTTAATGTAACATACAAAAATTAACACCATTTTTCATAGTTTCCTGAATGCAGACTCTCTTTATTATATTTATTTAAATTTATTTACTTACGTACGTTTTTTGACTTTATAGTGCACTTTTGAAAACTTACAACAAAGAAATGGAATTTACTTTTAACACAACGCTTTTGATTTTATGCATAATTTTTATTTAAACGGTTTTATAGTTCGTCAATAGTTTAGCCTCACTTATCACTGAATTTATTTATGGACAGGTAGGTATAGTTCACTCCGAAACACAGTTCATTTTCAACAAATCACCTCGCTGATCGGCCATTACTGACTCTTAAAGCCACGCTTACAACCGAAATTTATCTAAGTCAATATCTTTGACTACAGACGTCCGATTTTCAACATTCTGCACTTAAACGTGAATTCACTGTCTCTACTATCTTTCACCAATAATTAAATTGTGTTTACTACGGAAATACCGCACTTTCCATACTTATGGAAAAAATGTACTCAGCACAATACAACAGGTCTATCCGGCAGGACATCTCATAAGCAAGTGAAGTAGACGCTCCCTCGAGCTATGAACGCTGTAATAGAGATGACGTCATATGGCGCGACTTGTTTCCACCAATCCTGACTGTCTTGTTATTATAAATCGTCTTAATCTGTACTGGTTTCGAGGCTAATGTCTATTTTATTATAAACTGAATCCTTGGTTGAGGCTATATTCTGATGACGTAGTCTCTTTATATTTATAAACATATCTAAGTTCTTTGTCTCTTATACTTATGATTTTTTACTTGTTAAATACTTTTTTATGAATGAATTATTATAAAATTAAACTTGTCTGCATTCCCCCTTTGAATTTCTATGTTTATTGTTTTTTACAAAAATGTGATCTTTGATAGGCTAAATCATCCAAAATTTACTTTACTACTCCCTTTACGTTATTAAAACCCTGAAACTCACATATATTACAACTAAATACTTCACTTCATGGCAAATCAAATATTAACAATATAAAAAAAGTACAAAAGAACAAACAACAAAACTATGTTGAATAGCTGACAAAAGTAAATCGCTATGTTGAATAGGTGAATTAGCATAGCGAATTTTCACCCATCTTGTTCACCCGATGGATATAACAGGATTGCCAGATTTTTCGGAAAGTAAGAATTGCTACCAACTTATATATATTACCAACTAAAAACATACAAATTGGAGAATTTAAGTTAATTTAGTTCATGTTTTTTTTTTTTTAGGTTTGCAAATCTGTTATGCGCAACAACGTAAAGAATATAGTCATGTCCAATTTGACAAAGTTGTCAATATTAGTGTTAGTTCTTTTGTTAGATTCTATGAAATGTAATTGTATTGGTTTCAATGCTGGATTGTTAGTATTCCACGTCAATTAAGATAAACAAACATTTTTTATATAAATTTTCTGCCATTTGATATTTTTTATATTTTGTTTACAATCATTATTATTTAACTTTTTGGTGTCAATGAAGTGGGGCAAATTTCTTTTTTGTTAGTGCAAACAGCGAAAATGTCTGCCGCAGAAATGGTTTATGTTTTTTAGACTCAGTTTAATGTATACTTTCAGAATATAAAAAAATCACACTTTATAAATATGGTCACATTTAGGCCTACTAATAAATATAAAAATAACTCAACCTTAGAAATACTACTGTAATAATTATTTCAAAATATGAAAACGGTTTGAAAGTTACAATAAACATTGTAAAATATACGCCTCCCTGTAGGTATCACCGTAGACAATGTTTTTTTTATGATTTTCACTGTTTTAATTTAAGGATAAACTATGAGACTAAGTGTTGAACCTTCTATAACTGTAATAAAAATAATGTAAATGCTTGGAATCTTTTCAAAACTTGGAAAATGAAAAAAATATTTGAAATATATTTAAGAAAAGCACATTATTTGATGACATTAATGATCAGCCACCTTGGAAATCCATTATTTGTAATCTTGATACGAGATTGCGAGATGTTTTCACAATCGAAACAATTGCCATCGTTTAAAATAACAATTGAGTCATGATTGGGTTTTACAATCGAGATGTTCGATTGTTCAAGTCGATCGTGCCGCCCGATGTTTAGCTAATGATGCGGTCTCTTGACTCAATAACTCGGACAGTTAGTCGAATTCAGTCGGTCGGTTTTTAATCGAGTTAAACTTTAGTGTTTTTGTAGTGTATGGTTACATTAATAAGTGCTTTTTTGTTTTGAAATAACTTTGTATTGTACTGATTTGTTGGCATACATATATTACATTCATGTTTATTAAATAATATGTCTAATAACTACTTAAATAATAGTAATATTTTTAAAATTAATTAATTCTATTTCATGTTTCAACAAAATACTTTTTAAATTTATTCAGAAGTTTCTACTCAAAATATTAAACTCATGTCAAGTAGCATTAATATTTTCTCAGTAAGTTTACATTACTTGCTTATGTAATAAAGCTAATTTTAATATTGATTTTCCTATAGTGTTCCAAATTGTTATGATTAGTAAAGGTTTAGTAAAATTTCATATAGCCTAGATTTATTTGTTACCACCAAAACATTCAATTATTCTATTAGGTTACTTATCGAGTCCGCTGGTAGAAAAGAAACTAATAGTATTGACAAAAAAAAAACATCCATTCGTAATTAATCGTCGGTTGATTGTTGCGATTGTCTGACTCGGACAACAATCAGTCCAACACTGACTCGGTTTACGATGCTATTGGAATTACGGTACACATGACTATGTGATGAATCGAGAGGGAGAACAATCCAGTCAAAGTGACAACAATCGAATGGACTCGAGTGTGTGAACAATCGAAACAATCAATTAAAACATCTTGTAATCGCGCATCACTAATTTGCAGATATCTATGAACCAATGTAAAAAAAACTTGTTTTTACAGTGATGCCAAATGTAAGAATTAGGTTAGGGATTATATATAATTTTAATCAATAGGAATGTTATATATCGCATGGATTTTATATTAGTGGTAACAAATTATTAAAACAAAAACCGAAGGATAAGGTATAAGTCATAAAAAGAGCAATTTAAGTTAGCTTAGGATAGGTTATTTTTGCATTATATAGTTTTGTATACAGGCTTGATATATTTGTGAGATAATAATAAGTGAAGTTAGCATAATATTCACTTTTGAAATACGAAATTCTTCAATTTGTATTAGTATTAAATTATAAACTTGTAGAGATAGATCAAAATTGTTAAATCGATTTGAAATGTCTGAACTTAATACACTTAAACATGATCTCATAATTTCAAGGTTTTTCAGATGTATTACCAGGCCTTCTTATATTTTTATCTAAGTTTTTGTTTTCTGGTATTTATTTTCTTTGTGTAGTAGCCTATTTAAATATAAATTTCAGGAAAGTTTCGAAAAGTTGTGTAAATTTCAATAAATTCTGAATTAAATATTAAAATTACTTAATACAGCACTTTTGTACATAGGCCTATAGGTTAGCATCTTTGCCGCAACATTGTGTAGAGGGGTATAATAAAGTTTTTCCGAGTAAACGGTTGATTATTGCACCAACAATAAACATGATCAATCAGATAAGTTAAGTATTTTAAATAAACATTTTTTACTATTTATATATAGGCCTAGATCTGAGTTTTCTTTTAAATTATTTGTAAATTTGAATATTTTCCCCAGCAAAGTGCGAAGCCGTACGCTTTCGAATGATACATTAGTATACATGGGTGCAGTTTTCACTAATTTTACTTACCAGTTCAAATTAGGCCTAGATGTTAACAACTCACCCTGTTTGACGCTTATAATATAGTTCAGCTGGAGCTGTTCTTGTCCACACCACCTGTGGTTCATTTACAACAGTATCATCTATAGCTCTGAAAAAAGTAAATAAAAATGATTTGTAATGGAAAATAATAATTACAAATATACTGTTAATAGTATCAGAGAATGTTTCAAATAATCGCGTGACACAATCCATTCTCATCACCCATCCCCTTCAACTCGGACTCGTAAATTTAGGCTTATAGACGCGACAAAAATTGTTTGGAAGACTATCGCTATTGGAATTATATTGTCTCCCATAATAATGAAAACTAATTAAAATATAATTATACAAAAAATATACTTTAAATATA
>JAGFPH010002055.1:75148-118208 GCA_018207615.1 Philaenus spumarius | reverse complement strand
GTCCTATTATATATTATTTTATACTTTGGGAAGTTGGAGATCTTACACCCCTCTACTTTCGGCGAGAACTCTCAGAACCCTTTACACTTGCGAGGTTTACTCTCGAGAGTATATCTACCACTCTCGAGAGTTAAAAACTCGCACGTGTAAACACACCTGTAGTCCAACTACTGTCTGGAGTTTTTTTTATTTGGTGGATGAGTTATTCGTAATTTTTTTTGTTTGATAACACATATGGAAGCACATATGAATTCTCCACCACATTACCTTCAATTATGGATGAACTCTGTTACCATTTCCAAAAATGTTTTTGCTTTTTGGACACTTTTTTTTACCTTTTTTTCTTTGTTGACTGGAATACACTCCTTTAAAAAAGTTGAATGCCTAGATAGGAAAGATAATACGGTAGAACTTCGTTAAATCGGACTAACTAAAACCAGAGCCGGTTCGAGAGAATGTGGAAATAATAAAATAAAACATGTAGTCTACGTATAGAAAATCTATTTTATGCACTGTGCTGTAATTCAATCTGTGCTTCTACTTTTCTTCCAATCAGACACAGTCAAAGTCCCTACTACGAAGGCAGCAGCAATCTTCTTCAATGGTTCACTTTTATCCATTCTACACAATGCTTCCATTTTCTTTACCGTTGTAATGACAACATTTTTACACTTTGTAAACATTGTGAAAACGAACGATAATAACAAAGCAGAAGAATAAAAACAAGAGTGTAGCACAACTGAAGTGAGCATAGGACAAGTGCAATAGTGTTTTTATGACTGAAGCATAGCAGGCGATTACTCATTGCCTTCTTATCTAGACAATAGTGTCTTCCTGCATGCATACAGTACAGTCTCACTGTGTAGTAACTGTTGATGCTTACAAACTTATTGTGTATCATATTTTGTGTGGTCATTAACTTTTTTTTAAATATCTGAACGGGTTATGCTGAGTTTTGGGTTAAAGATGGCCGACTGCTGGGGTTTCTACTTTAATAACTAGGGGCAAATTTTGTTGACCTCAATGTATCGTGTTTTCGACAATACCTATAGAGTATCAAATTGAAAATAACCATATATCGAAAGAAATTAATTGTATATATATTTTACATAAAACAAATGTTCAAAAAAGTTTTAAGAAGCAGATAATTAATTTACTGTGAAAGCTAAACATTAATTTTTTTGTTAATATTATATAAGGTAGCAATTAATATCAATCAAATATTTTTATTTTTTTGCAAAGTGATTTGCTTCTACGGTTGCTACTAATATATTTTCTGCTTTTCAGGCGAATATTAAGATCCAAAGTATCGATATAAATGTATTGATATATCCAGAGCAATATATCGATACATTGTTGCCATCCTTACTTGGTGGTAAGACAGTTGTATAAGAACTAATCTGTTGCAGGTGTGCCTTGTAGCTCTAGCAGCAGTTCAGGTAGTGAATCAGAACACGAAGATTGTACTGTGGATGAACTAGAGAGGAAGAAGTTACATCCTTACAGACTTCATCCTGAACTTTGGTACAATGATCCTGGAGAGGTAATTAAGTTTTTCTAATTATAAAAGTAAATTGTTAATTATAAAAGTATAATTGTAAATTGTAAAAAGTTCTTTCATATTTAGATGTAAAGACTATGAATGTTTGTCTCGTTGGAAAACAAATCTGTTAGGCAGAATGGACAGATTTATGCTTTTCGCATTTAAAAATGTCATAAAATGTCATAAAATAACCTGATTCAAAACTAAGATTAATTTATCAGACGAAAATGAGTAGCTAAACTTGCGTCAACTTCATAGTCTAATAAAAGCAATTACAGTAGAGCCGGTTATACGAGGCGGTGAGGACCGAGGGTACCTCTCGGATAAGCAAAAACTCGGATAACACGGACTCTGTCAAAAATCGAGAGGGACACGTACGGTGAAATCAATGAAAACGTGGTCAAAAATGTGAAAAAAGGCATCGAATGTATTATCAAATGAAAAACTGATGTCTAAATGAAAATAAAATACAAATACAAATACAAAATGATAAAAAGACATTCATAGGCTGTAGTACATGTTCCAGTAAAAAACTTTATTTGAAGAAGTCCACAAGTGTTTTCTGTTTCTAATGGAATTCGCTCGTTTGAACACTAAACAAACGATATGCACTATGACACACGATGTGTAGTATGCAGTATTTTAAGAACAAGGGTTTATTTGATACTGAATCGAAATCAAACTGCTGCATTCACAAAAGCTAAAGGAGATGTATGAAAGGGGGATAAGAAGACACAATAGAAGGTTGTACAGGAGCAGGTGCAAGCCAAGCCAAGAAGGAATGATGACATCACCATCTCGTAAACAATAACCACAGTCATCTGTCTACTCTTATTATGCTACTAAATGTATCTTACTACCCGATTAATATTACTGTTTATTCAAGTCATTTGTTTGCAGGTGAATGACGGCCCATTGTGTCGGTGCAGCGCTAGAGCCAGGCGTTCTGGTATTAGACACAATATTTATGCAGGAGAATTAAGTCTAAGACGTTGTGATATCATGACCAATAATTCTGACAACCTGTATCATTACAGGATCACTATTTCACCGCCCACCAACTTTTTGGTAAGCAATTTATAGCTAGCTTAACCTAGAATATAGAATTATTTTGCATATAAATTGTGAGGAAACGTCTATTAAGTATTGCAGAGAAATATAACAAATCTTTCAAGTTTATAGTATTAACCCTGAAACAGGATATCTTTTCTCATTGTCTTACAATACAGGATGGGTGAAAAGTTTGAGATCAGCTTAATATTTCGTATATTAGGAAAATTTGAAGATAGAGTGATTGAGGAACCTACTCTATGTAAAAATACTATTTTATTAAGATGTGAAAAATTTGGTCCGCTATCTTGGATCTTGTAACGTTAAGCGTTACAAAAATAAATTTTAAAATCATATTAAAAGTTTAAAAAAATGTGACTACGGAATTTTGTACTAAGTCTTGATAAAAAAAATATTTTATGAATTTAACAAAGAATAACATTTGAATTATTATTTAAATTTATTAAATGTATTGATTATTTACCATTAAAATCATTCAATGGTATTTAGTATTTTATTTACTCTAAAGACAAAACTTGATATAAAATTGATCTAACCTGAAATTCCGGTTTGTTTACCTTTTGAACTAGTTTTTACTCACTTACATATTATTTATTTAATGTGTATGATGTCAAATCTTTGGTTGTGTCAGTACTCGATACGCACCTGTATTGCACTATAGATGATTTTAGTTTATCATCTATGTTGCAATTCTGGCGGCAATCATGTTTTTTCGCACAAAACAAAACCTAGTTGACGTCATCTTATTTCAATTGTATATTCCATAATTAAACAAATAAATTAACTATTTCAACAAAATTTTCTCGGTCGTGAGACTTATAGTTGGATTAATACTCACTAAGCAAGATTGCGGTAAATAAATGGATTCAAGGCATTATTGTGAATACCTTAGAATGGTTACTCTGACATATTTTATCGTCCACTATTCAAGAGTAAAAAATCATCAAATTACATGAAAAACTCAACATAATTAAATAAATTAATATCTACAAATACAAAATACAAAAAAATGATGAGACCCAATTAAATATATACATTAACAATTTAATAAATGACTACTTGCAGCCTATGAAAGAATTTAAAAGACTAATTTTGAAATGGCCAAGCTCAGAAATTAATTCACATAGAGAAAAAAATATCGATGACTACCTGTAATTGTCTTTGAAGTACTTTTTTAGTATTTGCGTATTTGGTTTATTTTTGGGACCAATTTAACTGTTCTTGAAACACAATTTACACTTTGTTCTTGCACAATCTAACTTACGACATAGCACATGGTTGTGAAAAACACATCACATCAATCCTTCGAAGTTACTCTAGAAATCTTCACTCCTGTGCAAACCTTTGTACTACATAATAATCCTCTTTTTAGCTACAACTTTTCCACCAAAAACTTTACAAAACTCATTGAAATTACATTATATTAAAGACCACTAAAGAATACCGTTGCGTGGCGGCCAATAGGATGGGCGAGCAGCATTGCCATATCTACTAGTCTCGAACACTCCTGTTATTTACCGCTCGAAACTTGAGCGCACAGTTTAAAGAATTACAAATGCGTTGAGTCAGTCGCATTCAGTTAGAAGCGTGGGTAGAACGTGACAACGTCTTGGTGTACACAAGCCTGTCCCTCAACGGTACTCTTTCGTGGTCTTCATGTAAATGTTAACAGCAGAGAAGGGACGTGTGTTTCCCTGCTAGAAGCCTAGTCAAGTCTTGAAAAACACTGCTACCAACATCAGAATTTATGCTTCTTGCTTTACTTTAGATATTTGTGCTTCACATTATTATATTATATAGTTTTTTATAACTGTGTGAATTGTGCTATAAATATGTTTATGATATTGTACTTTTTGTTTAGGTTCCAGTTAAATACACACTGTTCTTATTTATTGTTTATACATGGCACTTTTATCACAAATGAAATGACTAATGTCACATAATGTATATAACACACTTTTCCATTGCCCACTCATAGACGATATATTTAGTTATGTATTTAATTGAAATCTGCTTCTACTGACTTAATTTATGTCTGCTTTTTTATTTATTAAAATTATTATTTTTATTACAATATATTTCTTTTATTTGGCCTGTTGTCTCATCATACATTTTACAAGGTTAAATTTTATTTTACGCCTACTAGTTATATTTATTACTTTCTCGTCTCTGTGGTTGCATATGTCACAATCTGCCATTTTGAATGTAACTTTTGTTTTTAAATAGGAAAGTGATCATGAGATACATCATTTGAGCTTAGAATTTTAAGACAAAATCAATGGTGAAAATCGCACATCCATATCTCAAACTGTTCTAAAGATATTTGCATTGATTTACATTGAATCATATCATTTAATGTAAAATGAAATAAAGTACATTCAACTTCTTACCTATCAACTTTTAATTTTGAATAAAATTAAACATTATCAAACAATCAAATAATAAGGTATTAATTTAATGTACATCAATTTTAACAATAATGAACAAAAATAATAATAAAAATAAAGTACATTAAAAATCCCTACCTATGAAAATTCATTGTTCAATACACATGAAAAAGCATCACTGAACTAAATTTGAAGATTATAGTACAATAAATGTTCAAACTGTTTTCTTCAGCTGTTTGATAATGCGCTAATCTTACATAATAACAGTCAAGGCATACACTGAATTATTTCAGGTTGAATTCTTTTAACCACTTCAATTATACATCCTTTCAGAATTCAGATCATCAATTAATTGTTGCTGGTTTATTATTGTATTCATTGTTTTTTTTAGAATTAGAAAAATACACATAAAATACAATTAAACAACAATCAGTTTAATAAAGTAGAGAAAATATACAATAATTAACCCTTTGAGACGATTTAAAAGAGTGCGTAAAGTGCCAGCGTCCATTCCGTAGACAGTCCGTATTTTATAATAATTACATTACATTTATTTATTTACTTTGCTTTAACCAAACATAGTACAAACAAATTTTTACATCATGGTAAAGAAACAAATTAAAAAAAATACTGAGTAAACAGTTACAACAATAAATTTAGCATAATAATCACAATTGTAACAATACTTATATCCATACAAACAAATAAATACAAAAAATTTTACTAACTATATGGTGTTTAAAAACTGCTTGGAAAAGGCACAGAGCCCCTCGTCCATGCTCAAAAATTCACCCAGCGAGTAACAGCCACCTGCCAGCAACAACCGTTTTAATTTGTTCTTGAAATTACAGTAATCATCAACTGTTTTAAGAGACTCTGGAAGTCTGTTGAAAAGTGCTATTCCAGCTTGAGCGGGTAATTTTTTGTTAAGATTTAATCTGTGTTTAGTTAATCTTAGATCATCACGTTTTCTGGTGGAATATGTGTGAAAATCCCTGTTGTGAGCTATGATGCTCTTAACCTAGGAAGTGTTAAGATCTTCTCAACTTTAAACGCTTCCCTACATGATTGGCCAGTGTCTAAGTTTGCAATCAAGCGAACCGCTTTCTTTTGCAAAACAAACAATCTTTGCTTTTGCTGCATACCTGAATTTCCCCACAGTACAATTCCGTAATTTAGGATGGGAAAAATTACACCATAATATGCAGATTTTATGGTATGCTTACTACAGCCATTTTTTACCAGACTCCAGAGAATACCGTGGAGATTGGTATCTTAGAAGCCATTCTCTCACATAGTTGACGCAGATGGTCCGATCACACCCAAGAAACGCACAGATCTGACTTCTTCAAGTAACTCATCATCCAAGAAAATATTAGGACTTGAGTCTCTTGATTTTACACTTAGATTAAATGCATGTAATTGGTCTTCTTGGGATTTATTTTTAAACTAATATTATTAAAAAACTGGGAGACATTGCAAACTTGCTCAAAGCCAACTCATTCAAACTGCTCTAATTTCGAACTCATTTGCCAACTTGGCACTTAAAGTAAGAGTTGTATCATCCGCATATTGGACCACATTTTCAACCTTGACGGATTTTGACAAGTCATTGATATATAATAAGAACAAAATAGGGCCAAATATAGATCTCTGGGGGACTCCGTACCTGAGCTCTAATTGATTTGGAAACACACCAGAGATCATAACCTGTTGTGTTCTACCTGTCATATAAGACTTGATCCATCTTAATGGAAGACCCGTTATGCCAAAGTTTTCAAGTTTATTAAAAAGTACTTGAAAATCAACACTATCAAAAGCTTTCGTAAGATCCAGGAAAACACTGAGTGCTTGTTCCCCCTTATCTAAGCTGTCCACTACAAACGAAATGAAATTAACAATAGCATCTATTGTGGCTCTTCCTTGCCTAAACCCATACTGACAATCTGCAATGAAATTATATTTATTTAAATAATTGCAAAGTCTTAATAAAAAAATCTTTTCAATCACTTTGCCAAAAACTGGAAGCAGTGAGATAGGTCGGTAATTGTTTACGTCATTTGAATCCCCCTTTTCATAAAGTGGAATGACTTTAGCTGCCTTCAAAGGCCCCGGAAACACTCCACTCTCAAAAGAGGCATTGATCAGACCCGAAAGGGGCCCCACTAATACATCTACGCACTGTTTAATAATCCACATTGACAGACCAAACATATCTGTTGATGTTTTTGCTTTAAAATTCATTATCACTTTCTTTACCTCCTGCTCACTTACAGAGAAAAGCATCATGGAAGAACACTGGTGCAAGGAATATTGACTATACTTTAAAGGGCCTGCTGGTTTTGCCACCTCTGCAAAAAATTATTGAAAATAATTGTCTTTCATGAACCCCCAAAACAAATAATCGAGAGATCTGGTGACCTGCCTGGCCACTCTATCGCACTTCTACTACCTATCCACTGTTCTGTAAATGTTATTTAATACATCCCACATATGCATAATACATATACATATTTAATGCATAATGAGGTGGCGCTCCATCTTGTTGAAACCACAAATTTTGCATGTCTCGTCCGTTAATATTCTGGATGGCTGGTATGATCAAATTTAATAACATGTTTTTGTAATTGTCAACTGTTAAATTACCTTCCATAAAAAAGGCAGATTTTACTCCCTAGACTCCTCATCCTTTTAAGATATGACGGGCTCCTCATTGTCGGTTACTCCTGCTATTCCCGGGTGATGGCTTGTGTCCTTTTACTCTCGAGCGAACTTCCGGATTTTGTCAGGATGGTTTGGTGGTTTAGAAAGGTTCTTCAATAAGGTGACAAAACAGTTGTTTCACTTCAAAACATTTATTAAAGCAAAACAATCTATTCCTCTGCTGGCCCGAAGTTGTAACTAAACTAACTGGATGAAGTTAAAGACAAGCGAGTCTTCCTTACGTTACTAACAGATGTTAAAATTAAGAAGCATTACTCATTGAAACTCATTATTTTAAAGTTACAAACTAATATTTTTTCCACGGCTTTTGTTGCCGTGTTCAATTTTATACTCAAAGTATAATGAATACAGTAGTTTTCTTTTATTTTATTTTCTAAAATCGTTTCTTGCCTATTTAAAAATTTGTTTGAAATTTGGTGGTTAATAGTTTCATCTAACCTACTTTCTAAATTATTCATTTTTTATTATTAGTTTCGATGGCCTGCTCGACTTCCATGAGTTTGCCGGTAAAATGAGTTTCAGCCCTATTAATTTGGTTGGTTAGACACAAGGTTGATAGAGTATATAGGTTGACGCATTCCCGCCTCGCCCTGCAGTCCAAAATGCCTGCTAGCTTTGACGTCACGCCGTGACCTTGCACAGCCACCTGCTTCTTGCTCTGTCTCCCTCCATTTTAGTATTTCAGTAGAATAACTCGTACCATGAGGTTGTGTTTTGGTTCATAGTGTTTTGTATTGATCAGCTTTTATAAGTGTATCGGAACTTAGTTTTAATAGTGTCTCAGTATAGTTGTGACGTCGTTGTTAACTTCACACGGTATGTAACAATTAGTTTGTTTTATTTTAAAGAAATGCCGGGTAAACGGTGTACAGTTGCTGTCTGCAATAATAGCCACATCAAAACAAAGGTCGATGGCGTGGTCTATTTTAACTTTCCTAAAGACCTTGAAATAAGGAATAAATGGGTTCACTTGTGTAGGCGGGAAGGGAAATGGAACCCTGATTCGTGTTCTGTATGTTCAGACCATTTTTTGCCTGAGGACTATGAACGAGATCTTAAAGCAGAGCTATTGAATGTACCTAGTAAAAAAAAGCTCAAACCCACAGCTGTTCCTTCTCAAAAACTAACAATTAGGCCTAGGCCTACTCCAAATTTTAAAAATTTAGAAAATGGAAGCTTGGTAGGAAACAGAAAAGACAGGTATTTAAACAGGCAAAACAAACAACTTGTCGATTCATTATTAGTTTCTGAAAGTTTACCTAAAGCCGAAAGGTTATTTATAAGCAAAAATGAGATGGAAACCATCGAGTCACCAGTTAGCTGTCAAAATCAAAGATGTGTAGAACTACAGAAAGAAAATAATATTCTCAAGGCAGAGTTATTGAAGAAACAGCGCATTTTGAGGAAAAAATCTTTAAAAATTCGTAGGCTTTCAAACTTCTTTAAGGCGTCGAATGGAAAAAAACATAAACAAAAGTTAACAGAAAAAAAAGTTAAAGACAAACTTAGTACAATTTTCACAAAAAATCAGTTAGATTTATTGTTTGAAAATAAAAAAAGAGTTAAATGGACAAATGATGAAATTTCAGTAGCTCTAACTTTGCGCTATCTTGGAAAACGAACATACTTATATCTTCAAAGAAAATGCCGCTTTCCTTTGCCAAGTTTGTCTACTTTGAACAGATGGATAACCAATATTAATATACGAAGAGGGTTTTTTGATGATATTTTCCATTTAATGAAAGTAGCTGGCGAAAGAAAAGAAAAACATGAAAAGATTGCAGTTCTGCAGTATGACGAGATGAAGGTAAAAGAAACATACGAGTACGACCAAAAAAATGACCAAGTTTTAGGCCCTTTTAAACAGATGCAGGTTATTGTTTTAAGAGGGTTGTTCTCGAATTGGAAACAACCAATTTTCGTCGATTTTGATACAACCATTACACAAGAATTAGTATTTAAAGCCATAAATAAAGCTCATGCCTTTGGTTACGATGTCGTTGCCTGTGTATCAGATATGGGAGGTGGGAACTACGGATTATGGAAGAAATTGAATGTAAGCGTTGAGAAACCATGGTTTGAAAACCCAGCAGATAGAAGTAAAAAAGTATTTTTATTTGCCGACGCTCCACACTTACTCAAGCTATTGCGGAACTGGTATTTAGATACTGGCTTTGATTTAAGCGAAGATATATATATAGACAAAAAGCCAATAACTTCCCTTCTTGAATTGGATTCAAATGAACTTAAAGTTTGCCACAAGCTCGATAAGAAACACTTGCAGTGTGAAGGAGCGGAAAGACAAAATGTGAGGTTGGCTGCTCAACTATTTTCAAATACTACTGCTAAGGCACTGGAATATTACAAACCTGATAATCATGATGATATGATTAGACATTTATCAAAGTTCATTGTATCCGTGAATGATTGGTTCGACTTAATGAATACATATGTGCCGCAGCAATCGATGCAAACTTCAAAGTGTGCCTATGGCCTTTATGAAGAGAAACAAACAAAATGCCTGGATGATATGTTCAAAATTGTATCGACGATGCGATGCCATGGGAAAAACATTAAAATGCCTTTCCAACAAGGAATTTTGCTTTCAATAAATGCTACTAAAGGTCTTTTAGATTATGTCAGACTGGAATATAACATGGATTATATACTAACTCACCGCCTAAATCAGGATTGCTTAGAAAACGTGTTTTCTCAAATTAGAACAAGAGGCGGCTTGAATGATCACCCAACACCCCTCAATGCTATTCACCGATTACGGATGATAATATTTGGTAAGAACCCCGGAATTATACAAAGCCATATGAATACCAAAGATTTGTCTGACAGTGAGTTCATATCGGCAAGTGTAATAGACAAGCTAGACATAAGCAGCGCTTATGAAAACAGTGTAAATGAAGAGAGAGTAGATTTAAGCAGTATTGAAGAAGAAAACGAATCTGTTGAACTTCCAGACATCGTAGAAGGAGCTCAAAACTATCTTGCTGGATGGGTAGCAAAGAAATATTTAAGCAAATATCCATTACTAGGAGAGCATACGTATAAAAATACGTCTACTTCAGAAAACGAAATCTCGTGGATTCGACATTTGTCACAGGTAAGATTGAATACTACATTTTATTATTACTTATTAGTGCAAAAGCATAAATAAATAATCATTACAATAAAATGCACAGTTTTGCATAATTCCCTAGCAGACATGTACTAAACACACGCGCAGAAACGATCTTCCTGTAATAATGGTTATGTAAAAAAAGTTATGTAAGTCATCTAGCAACAAATTGTGTCTAATACAGTACAAAACTGGGTTTTGGGGTGTTCGTTATTTTATTTCCAAAGGACATAACACCAGTTTCAAGTAGATAAAAACATTCTCTAGCTTTTAGAGAATAAAAAAAAGTAGTTTCATCATAATCTGTTTTCTCGCTTTCCCGGAGAAGACAACGAAAAATACGACCTTGAGCGTCACAAGACGTACAGACAGACAGAAATTGAGATAAGACGCGTTTCGGCTTTCCTATTGTATGAAACGAAACAGTAACCAAAACATTTATGATTCTAAGCAATGTACAGACAAAACTCTAATTTTATTTATGTAGATATTAGTAGGGAATGTGCGATTTTAAATAGAACAAAAAGTTTAAACTCACAAATTTTGTATATTATTATAACCTTTTAAAAACGATATAATTTGCACTCACATTGTAGCACCGTAACGTGTTGCAGGTGTAAAAACGGCGTGTTAGTAAACACACAAACATTACCTATTTAAATGACTTACAATTCCTGTTCTTTACACAGGGTGGACTGGTGGAGCCGTCAGAGCAATGGATAAGAATAAGTCAAGTTTGTGAGAAGGAGTTCAAAGTATTCCATGGAGAAAATTTACTCAAGAATGGACAAAATGTAGTGAAAAACTTAGCAATGGCAGTGTCACAAAAGTTTAACGACTTCCCATTGGAGGTTATTACATCATACATTAAAATGAGAACAATAATAAGAATAAAGGACTTAAACCTCAAACTTTGTATGAACAAAATCAAGAAAAGACAGAGCATCGCTAATTCTGAAGTTAGAAAGCAGTTAAACAAAATGAAAAAAATTGCTACATAACTCATATATTTTTTACATTTTAATTTTAGGTAATAGGTTTTTTAAGTCGAAATGTTATAAAGCATTTTAATAAAATCCATGTCCATGTACAGTGAATAATTACACAGTTATAATTAGTGATTCTGTAACAAAAATAATAATAACATTATTGTTATTCATGTATATAACTAAAAATACATTTACAAAATGGAAAGAACATTTTATAATATCGTGTAAGCTAGTTATTGAGGTTTATATAAAGTGTTTGTTCAGTTTGGTAATCATAGACCGAAGAAAATTTAACGATGTGTAGCATTTATTGAGCCTGTTATTTCTTTTTTAAATTCATTGGAACGCTTCAATTTGTAGACAGGCATCATGAGTAAAGTAAATGTAAAGTTTCAATATAATTCTTTTAGGGACTTTAATTACGACAAAATAATAATACAAACTAGTTTATTAATTAAAATTATTCGCTGTCAACATTATTACAACAACAAACATGCACATCAACAAACATTATACAATGTGTACTGTGATAACAGAATGATGCCAAGCATTGCTTATTAACTGCCAGAGCTAGTGCGACGTATCGGAGGGTTGGTCACGGCGTGACGTCACCGCACTTGGCTGGCTTGAACCACGAAAACGGTCTAATGCGTCAACCTAGTTCTCTAACAACCTTGGGTTAGACATGCTTTGACACTCTAATTCGCCTTGTACAACATTAAAATTTGTTTGTATGAAAACTTGGTTCTGTTGCAAATTTGTTGCTAATCTGATTTCATTCTGTTTAAATTTAGCTCCTAAATTTTCCTGATTTTGTTTTAATTTTATATCTAATTTAGTTCTAAATTTTCTTCTAAACTTGTTTGTTTTTGTTTTAATCGATATTACTCAAATTGATGTTAATTTAGTCGATATTTTGATCGATATTTAGTTGGCAAATTATTAATTAATATGGTCATTTGTTCCAATAGAGTGGGTTGGTCTATGCCTAAGAGTGTTTCAATTTGGGGGTCTACATTTACATTGGGTGTTTCCATCTCAGATACTCGTTGTGTGTCGCTTTCTTCACTTTCGGCTTCGGTAGGGTCTCAGATTCTTTAATTGGCCTTCTTGTGCCAATTTTCGTAAATTATATGTAGAGGTTTCTTCTTGGGACGGATTCATTTAAAAAAATTTTATTTGATTTAACTTATGAATAATTATTATTGCTTATATATCCTTTATGAATGATGGTAATCACTGTTGTATCTTACACATAATATAGGCTACACTCCTATACCTTAACTCTAACACATATGGTAATATTACAAATTAAAACTAAACTAATTGCTAAATAAATATACTTAGTATTAGTGTGCTTTATGGTGTTTGTTTAGTTTTCAGAACTATTTATTAATTTGCACAATTAATCGCAGCTTACACGTTGTTTGCCATTTTGTAATGAATAGAATGAATCGCTATAATTATTAACCTTTTGTAATCTTCTAAAGCCCCACTTTTGAGTTATTTGTAAAGAAATTACACTTGATTCTACAATGAGAACACACTAAAATTTAATTTAATTATAAATTACAATGAATTTAACTACTCAGTAATATTTGTTTTTATTTATTGAATGTCCAATTGTCTTTGAAGTATCAATTTGCCATCCGCATAGCTATGTATTACTAAATGGCACAAGTTATAAAATCATACAAAAATTGTCTATATCTGTATTAAATATTTAAATATTGAATTTTTATTTATGTCTCGGGATAGGCACTCGTGCAGCTGTGGATAATTTATGATATAGAATGCATAAATGATTCTACTTTAAGATTAATACAAAATTGATGTTGGCGTCCTTTTGATTAAATATTTTTAAAGAGTTTATTTAACTGTGTATGGTTTGAAAAGTTCACTGGTGTGATTAAATGGTTCTGCTTATAAATCTCTGGTTGTAGGGTTCACTGCTTTTAACACTGTTTATATTAGAAAATTCTTACAAAACTTGGAGCACTATTTAAAATGATGTTACCTCTTCAAAGGTGACGCTACTACTCATCTACAAAACGGCGTCCTTTTTCTAGCGTCGTTTTTAGCGGTTCTTTCCAGATTTTATTACTGTTGCATGATGGAAGGTTGTTGCTTTTCTATTGGTCCTTGCGGGTCACGTTGGCCGCTGACGTCATGCCTCTATGTCGTTTATGCATGAATTGATCAATGGACGTTTACCAAATTACTGAATAATTTACTACGTTTGCATAATTTGATAGTTTGCGTTTTATTATAAATGTTTGTCTGGTAAATAACTCGTTGTTTTAATTTGCTCTTACGTTTAACGCCAAAATATTATTAGTACCTCATTATAAAATGAACAAACTGTATCTTCCAATTGACAATGTAATTCACCCTTATTTTCCATTTCTGAATACACTTGTGGTTCTAGTTCTTTACAAATTCTTAAATTGCACATATAGGATTCCTTAAGCCTACTAATGAATTTCGTTAAAATTTCTATATCATTTATTTTAAATTTTATTTATTTATTTTCAAAGTCTATTTTAGCTTTGCTATTTCCCAAAAAATCACAACCCATAATAAAGTCTAAATTCAATCCCGTTACTACAAGAAAATTCATTAATACACTTGTATCACTGATTTGTACATCCAAACAAATCTGTTTTGATACGACACAAGTCATCCCCATTATAAGTAGATTTGAAACTGGCAATTGCATGATTTTATTTTTACTCATTTTGTTTAATTCATTGAAAATGTTTTCATTAATTACGGTTATCTCTGAACCTGAATCTACAATGCATTTATAAACTTTATTTAAAAATTTAATTTCTACTTCAATAATTTCACCTTTAATTGGTTGTGACTTAATGTCAGTGTAATGACTTTCGTCTATCAAAACATCCTGATTATCTAAACTAAACACTTGTCTTGTGTCTGTCGGCCTATCATTTTCATTTGACAATAGCATCACAGCCGAACGTACTATTGTCTCCTTTCATTTCCCTTTTGTTGTTCACCCTGTACTTGTCGTGGAATAGGCCTACTATTACTATAATCCTGCTGTGGCGCACTATTCTGAAATGGCCTGCTTTGTTAGTACCCTTGTGGAGGCATCCCATTTTGAAAAGGTCTATTTTGTTGATAATTGTGCGGCGGCATTGCATTTTGAAATGGCCTATTGTTATCAGTCCTATACCCGTATACATAATTCTGATTCCCATTGTTTTGATTATAGGGTGGCCTATTCTGATATTGTCTATTATCACTAAAATTCCTATTTTTCTCAAATCTATTTTCATTAGGCCTATTACCTTCTTGTACATATTTATGGCTTTCCTACCAATCCATAATAATCTTCTCTAACCTAATCAAACTGTCTGGTACTGCAGCTAAAATTACTACTCTTAACTCATCTGGAAGTTGCTTCACAATATGTCTAGTGAATGTCTCCATAGACATTGGAGGATCTAAAAATTGTGTTTGATGGTATAGCCTAATCACAAAAATTGTGTATGTCCACAGAGAAGGAATATACAGAGGAAACATTTAAACGGCTTGATCGTACGCTCTAGTTGTAGTTCCGATCTAGTCCGGTGGCCGCGCTAGGATGTCCTAATGCACGTTACAAGAGAGAGAGGGACGAGCGGGGAAGGATGTGATGGTAGCGGGGGAAATGTCCCACTTCCCCGCCTCGTTTAGACTACAAGTTCAACGTTTACTCTTCTGTTATAAGTGTAAATGTAACAAAAAAGCCTATTTTCATTACGGGAAATAATTTCCGTAGAAATTAAGTACAGAATAGTCTATTTACTAAGATAAATTGTTTTATTTGTATTATAATTTAATTCAAACTTATGTTTTTAAATGAGACATACTTTTTGAATAAGTTATAAGCTAATAAAAGATTCTTGAACCAACTTTAACTGAACCGATACAAGTTTTAAACATTTTAAACTTATTAGAGTATGTTTTGTACAAATGTTTATCGAATAATTTAATTCCTGATTTTTATTCACTGACTTACTGAACTAAATACTTGACAGTTTTTTTATTACAAACATTTTGTGTTCTAAGGTAGCTTAGAAATTTTTGAATATTATTAAAATCTTATGAAATGGGTTATACAAATGGGTTAGATATTAATATAAACTAGGGGCTCTGCCCCTGGACGCTCCGCGTCCCAACCCCGGCTCGGCCTTCGGCCTCAGATGGCTGCTTCGCTTCGCTCGCAGGTGGAAAATTCGATAAAGAATCTCGTTAATCTTTTGCTCGTTTGTACATAGGTGACCGAGCATAAATTAGCTGTTTTATTTGGCAGCTGACTCAAACTCATTAAACATTATCTCCATAAGATTAACATGGGAAATTTGAAGGATTGTATACCGGAGCTCCTTCTCGGGTGAATAGCGGCTGAACGGATGATAATATATAAGACTTGACATATCTGTGAATGATTATGTTCAGTTTTTGATCCAAATTAGCTGTTTTATATATAATAGGTTTGTAACAACCAATGTTTGAATTGAATTAAAATATAGTTAGCATTTTTCGTTCATTTTTGTTTGTGTTTGTTTTTAGTTTGTCAATGTAACCTCAAAAAGGTAATACTACATTTGATACTGATTTGATCCAAATCAGTTGTTGATCAAAATCAGCTGTTTTAAGCTTTTCATACGAACAGCTGTTTTTGTGTCCCTGATAAAATCAATAGAAATCTTTCTTCCATAAGATTAACATTGAAACTTTGAGGGCCACTGGGGCGTAGCCCTAATGTCCTAGGACTTTGGTAAATGGCCTAAAACCTTCCCAGGGTTAACCTGTGTTACTATGCAAAATTTCAAAGCAATCGGATGGACGGTATACGAACGCAAAGTGGACAAAGAACCAAAAAAAAAAACCCATAAGGAATACATAGCAGAAATTTGCATTTGATTATAACGTTTGTAAGGCGAAAGATACATGATTTGTAATGCTTGATGGCAAATCTGGGCGTGCATACCTTTAATTTAAGACCTCAATTATGAAAATCGGTCGGGTAGAAGAGCCGAACGGACTCGGAAAAGAAAAACAGAATTTTTTTAATATAGGCTATAAGATTATTGAACTGCTGATTAAAATGTCATGTATAACCCTAGGTTTAGGCAATATAAACAAAATCTAGTTTGTAAAAAAATGTCTAATAACAATTAAGTAGGTAAATAATGTTATGTTGTAATTCTGAAAAACCCTTTAACCAACATGGTTAGATAACCCATTAATAAAGATTATGTATAAAATAAAACTTTAACAATTGAAAGTGATGAAATGTTTAAATGATAATACAAAAGAAGAAACATAATAATATTGCCCAAGCACAGAGATTAATGGTAAATGGATCCATTATTCTCTGTGCTTAAAAAAAAGTAGGCCTTCATATTATATGACACTCCATCACAAAATAATCACGATTATAAAGTCAGTAACCTATAGTTACATATATTTAAAAAAAAGTTCATATTATAGGACACTCCATGATAAAATAATCTCAAAGTAAAGTGTCAATAATAAAGTAATAAAAGTATAGTCTATATTAAACGCAGTACTGTAATTACATATCAAATTTAACCTAGTTGACAATTTATATGGAAGACAACTACAAAATAAATATATAACTTACAAACTGTAGACAAAGTCAGTAAATACATATCATGTTCAAATTTAATCTTCACTTCATATAAATCGCAAAGTAAAATATCAATAAAATTGTAGTTTAAAGTTGTTTTGTTTATCAAAAGTAATTCAAATAAATCTCAAATTTAATCCTAATTTACTATTTATATTTAAGACGGCTTAAAAATCAAATGTAGCCTACATAGCCCAGTCGGTGTAGGTCACAACTACCAGTAATTTGCAATACGGCAGATTTTTTTTATAAGTACCTTAAAGTATGTAGATTAATATAAAAAAAGTTTACTAGTCTTTCGATTTCCCAAAGTCAAAAAAAAATCGAAAAACATTTTTTTCTCGAAATTCCTTAATATTTCGAGCTAGGATGAAAATAAATAAAAATAAAAATACCACCGTGTAGTATTATTGCACAGTTATAATGTATTAAATAAATAGTTGTAATAGGGCGTTTTCAAGAGGAAAGTGTCAGCTTTACGATGTCATGTTTTTTTTTTATAACACATAATAATCATCTAACAAATTGCCCAAATAATATATATTCCAATAAAAAAAATGCGTCTCAAAGAAAAAGAAAACTGGTTATTTGGGGGTTTTTAGGAGGAACTGATTCATATAAAATATGAAAATTCAACATGGCGGATTCAAAATGGCTGCCGTTTTCTCTAAGAATTCAACTTTTTTATATTCAAAATAATACAATTTCGAAGACCAGCGTATTAGCATATAATCAGTCTCGATTAAATTGTCTTAAAAATCAATTTTCTCTAAAGATAATCATCCACTTTGTATGAAATTTAAAATATACATAAACAATATATGTATAAATATAATATACAAAAATTATACATCTACGATAATTTTAAACTAAATAGGCCATCAAATTTATGAACGCATAATTATTAATGAATGTGTCTTTATACGATCATTTCCGTCCATACGTATAGCAAATCTAAGTTGGCCATTTTGTAATATATCGAATTAGCAAGTGAAAAGCTTATTTTTAACTTATATACCAAAACTCAAGTTGGTATCTTAAAAATTTGATGAGCTAGAGCCATCAGATTTATCAACGAACCTCACGATTTTTTGCTTACCGAACGCTGTAGCCCTTTCGCTATTCCAGTTTCGTCATTTTTTAGAATATCAACATCAAATTTGTTTTTCAAGTTGAATACACTACGGTAGTATTATTCTCAGTAAGTATGAACTATTTTTCAGTTCTTTTTAAAAACAAGGCTCTTGAATATAGCTACTGTTTTACCTATCTCGTTTTAACTACAACACCTTTGGATTCGTTGGAATCCATTTTCGACATTTTTGAACATATCGATTTAAAAATTGGTACATAAGTTACAAACACAATTGGTTTTTGCTATACCTATTTTAAAAACTATATTTAAAAGATTGACTAATCTGCAGCCGATCAACTCAAGCGTGTTGATGCAAAATTTAAAAAGGTCCAAAATTATACTTTTTTAAGTTACTTGTGCTCTTGAAAGTAAATAATAAAAAAAAATTATACTCATTTATCTTGTTTGAATTTAAATTTTTAACTTGTAAAAAACTTTTAGGTTTATATTTTGAAAATTTTCTAAACTGGAGGTGTTTAAAATGAGTTGGTGGGTCTGGTACTCCTAAAATCGAGAAACCCATTGATAAGTCAAATAGCTCTAGATCAGGTCATTTTCAAGATAACAAGCTCAGACTCAGCATAAATTTTTAAAATATATATTTTAACTTCTATGTCAAGTTTGAATTCGATATATTAAAATTCAGCCAATTTAGAATGAGCCAACTCTACATATATGAATGAGATTTCCCTTTTCTGTGATTTCTGCCGTAGGGCCAATTATTTGTTTTTAGCTGTATTTCTAATTTTAGTGAGTAGGCACTTAAAAAAGAACTGTTTTATTGAATACAAAATTAAGGGGGGGGGGGGTAGAACACAAACACATTTTTTAAACTTTTTTCTTCTCATCGAGACGAACAAATTTTAAAAAATCCGTCAAAATTGGTTAACCTGCACCGAGTTCCCACACAAATGTCTACTTGTACTATTATTAAATTTAGATTTTTTTTATAATTTTCTTTTTAATAATACTTTGCGAATTTTCTCCAAACAAACCATTACTCGGGCGAAATAATTACAGAAGAACTTTTTATTGAAAAACACTTCCCCCTACAGGGTGGTATTTTTTATTTTTATTTATCTTAATCCCAGCCCGAAAAATTAAGAATTTTTGAAGAAAAAAAATTGTCTCGATTTTTTTGACTTGGGAAATCGATAGACTGGTAAACTTTTGTATGTTAATCTACATACTTTATTGTACTTATAAAAAGAATCAGCCGTATTGTAAATTACTGCATCGTTTGGTCTAAAATTACCCCTACCGACTAGCCTAATATTTGTTGCAGTGTAGGCCTATAAAGTCAATAATAGCAGTTTAATTTAACTGATGGAAAAATTTAATTCTGAACGTATTGTAGAGTATAGTCTATAAGAAACATAATCACAAAAACAAAGAACATTAATATCTAGTCAAATAAAGTGACTAATGTTTCTAATACGGTATGCATAATCAAGATTGTTAAGATAGATTTTCTTAAATAGGTGTTAATACATTCAAATGGAGGTAAATAGTTATATTATGTGTACTAATTGGTTTGTTCAACCCGGCATCCTATACCAACACAGTAATTACTACAATATTGTATGGACATTTGTTGTTATTACCTTTTAACTTAGCTATTATCCTTCATTCGATTGTTTTGTCAGTTACACCATCCGATGGGGAATCAAAAGGGCTACAAAAAAGGTGTCTTGACATTTTTCGTTAAAATGTACGGTTTTGGAGTAATTTAGGTTTGTAATTTTCAAACAGCCACCATTCTGAAACTCATGATTGGATTTAATCGTTTATTTTCTTGAGGTATATCATTGTCAGGTTAAACTTCATACCAAGTTTGAACTCAATCAGTCAAACCGTTCTCTAGATATGAATTATTTTGTACAGAAAACAAAATGGCGGATATCTGGAAAACGAAGCGTTTTTGGACCTATGTTTATATTAACTTTTTTCTTACTTTTTGTATGAGGAATCATATCCCAAAGTCCTGAAGGGTTTTCAGTAAACACCCTGTATATGGAAAACTTATATTTAATATAGCATTAACATTGGATTTATTGTAAGAGCACATAGGCCTATTCACTCATTGTTTTACAAGGTTTTATGAGTTTTTTACGAAGCTTATCTGTGTATTTGTAATATTCTAGCCTATTGTTTAAAGTAGAAAACCTTTTATAAGTTACATTTTAAAGAAGGGTTAGTTTTTTGCATTACTGTACTTAGTAAATGTAGGGTATTTGTAAATCTAGTTACTTCAGTTGATATGTAAATTTATTTAAGATATGCTGTTTGTTCAAATCAGTGGTCTTTTGAATTGAACGTAATGGAAAAGTACCTATTAACATTGCACACCCTTGGATATGTAAATCAATGTAAATATTATGAGTTTAGTCGTTAATTATTCATTTGTTGTTCTTTAATGCTAGCCTATGTTAGTTTTCTAAATAGTTAATATTTAAGTTACGTATATATATGGAAAACTTATATTTAATATATTTTTTATATAGCATTAACATTGGATTTATTGTAAGAGCACATATTCTCATTGTTTTACAAGATTTTATTAGTTTTACCAAGTTTATCTGTGTATTTATAATATGCTAGCCTATTGTTCAAAGTAGAAAACCTTTTATAAAAATTTTAAAGAAGGGTTAGTTTTTTGCATTACTGTACTTAGTAAATGTAGGATAATTAGGATTGTATAATGTGGTAATTTGTTATCGTCTTTATATTATGAAATGACCAAATTATTATGTTTAAGTAGAGTAGGCTACAGTATTTTTTATAGTCTATGAATTACAGTAATTGTAAACCATTTTATCATTCCTACCAAGAAATTAAACACGTTCAACTGCATCATATTTTCTTTTATAATCCTGTGTACTAAAATTAATATCATTTCCCGCAACTATTATAAGGATTTAAGAGTTTTAATTAAAGTATAATTAAAACATTTATTGATTTACTTTGATAATCCATTTAACTTATTTTGTACTATTGTTCAAGTGTTTTACATTTATTGCTACATGACAATCAAATACAGAACATGTTTGTGACAAGTTTCCTTTACAATTACTTATTGTAGCAGCGAGGACAGCCAGGGAGTCGGGCGCAAGGTTGTTAGAGTACATTAACAACCTTGAGTCAGGCGAGTGTCGCGCGGTGCTGGAGGGGACGAGGGGCTAGCAGCAGGAGGCGAGGGGGGGTAGGGGAGGGGCCAGCGACGATGCTGCCCTCTCATGGCGACTCTGGGAACTACTAATGTAGATACCAGTGTCGAGTGCTAGACACCCAATTCGCGTACGCTTAGATGTTTCCTCTGTATTTTTCTTCTCTGTGGTATGTCCCTATTTTGGCCTGCATATTGTTTTCCTAACATAATTTTCATTCATAGATTTTCTTGTTTGTCTTGTGACCAAAACCTCTCTAGAAATGCTAGTTTAAATTGTTCAAAGCCTACCCATTCCTGACTGTGTACATCAAACCATATGCCTGCTTCTTCCTTAAAGTATTTTCTAATTAACACCAATTTATATTCCCATTTTTCATTTCTATATCTATTGAATGTGTCTAAGGCCTTAATAAATGTCTTATGATGAGGTTCCCTTTTTTCATTGAAAAAATCTGGTATTACTGTTTCGTTTTTTACATCTCCTACCATTACAACAGATTTTGCGTCTAACTTAAACTCAAACTCATCTCTAAGCTCTTTGAAATCTTTCTGAACACTATTTATTTCTAAATTTAATCTATCTTCAATCTTTTTTTCTACCTGTTCAAATTTCTTATCAACTTGCTTAAATTTATTATTCGTTTTTACCAATTTGTCATCAACATTTGAAAATCTTTCATTTACCTTTTCTTTAGCCTTAATAAACCTTTCATCAACTATTTTAAACCTATCTTTAATTTCTTTCAAAACCTCTTTAACTCTTTTCTCACTATTAACTTGTGAAACCTCAAACTTCTGATTTAATTCTACTACCTCTTATTTTAAACTTTCTACAGCTACTTTATTTTCTTTGAATTTCTTATTTAGTTTAATTAAATCTTGTCTTACTTCTTGCCTAAAATCAATTAAATTCTCTTCAAATTTTTTATTAAAACTGTCACATTTTTTATCCACAATTTCAAGTCTATTATTGTCCGCCATTGTTTTAGGACCATGTTGCTTCTGCACAGATTTGCAAATCGCTCTAACTCTTACAAACATTGTTCGATTTTCGTGTTTTTTACAAACACGTGCGCACACAGTTCTCTAGTATACTTTGAAACTAATTATAAAATATTTTGTCCATAATAACCGCAGTACTGCACAAATTTGTGGACACCGCCCACAACACGTCTATACAGTTCAACATCTAAAGCCAATATAATCGGTAACGTTTCCCTCTCCTTGCTGGTTTTTCTTCTGACGTCACCTCATGCCACGTTATTTCCACCAATCGCAATTGCCTTACTTTTCTATGTTTGATGCGAGGCTGTAATCTTATGACGTCACCTTTATTTTATAGGCCTTGTCTCACTCTTTATTATGACTTGCACTTTATTTTATTAGCCTAACGTCTGCATTCTGATGTTTTTATCTTTTATCTTTATAAAACTGTTAAGCAGTGATTACTGTTAATAAAAAATATAGCTGCCTGCATTCTCCCTTTGGATTTCTATGTTTATTACTTTAAAATATTATCTTAAGTTTGCCTAAAATCATCTAAACTTTGCAAAACCCCTCCTTTACGTTACACCCTTATACGGTCGCTTTTTTGATTCGCTTATGTCTATATTAAAAATTTCCAATTTACATTTAATATCTCTCTTGCTAATGTGACTATATGGATTCCATTGACTTGGATTTACAATAAAGAATAATTGAGTTAAGAAAATAAATAATGTGTCTTGTGTTTTTCTGGTGGTGATTGGTTAATGAAGTTATATTAGTATGAGTGAAGTGTTGGTAAATTTTGATATGTCTGAATTTAGGCTAATTTCTTAATTTAGTTTTGTTATGAGATTTATCATTTTATATGATATATTTATGTATTGTCTGTGATACATAAGTATTTCTATTAGTTTATTAGATTAATTTTCAAGTACCTGGGCGACCGAGCATTACTCGGTATTTTTGTTAATTGTGTTTTTTTTTATAGGAAAATGTATGTAAATACAAATCAGGTAAGTACTGTTTTGTAGGCCTACTCATAACTCGCGAAATATTAGCACGGGTCAGCTGATTTCAAGCTTAAAACAATTATAACCTTTAAGACAAAAAAAAAAAAAAAAAAAAAAAAAAAATTATAGGAGACAGCTGATGGAAATGTTATAGGAAACAGCTGATGTTTGTCATATGTATCCTATTGATTTTAAATTACATAACCCCAATGTTAAAAATTTTCAATTTTCAAATGAGTTTTTCAGAAAAATACGAGTTTTCCTGAGGTAGTGGTTTTCACCAATCGATTTTTTAGTCCCAAAAGCCTCTAATCCCAAAGTTTCAGCAAAATCCTTCCGCTGGATCTCGAGATTGCTCGTACAAACACACAAACAAACCAACAAACAAACAAACAAACAGACATTGCTCGTATTAGAGTATAGGATTAATTAGTTTATCTCTGAAGGTTGGTATTAATTTTGATAACATCTAGGCTAGTTGAGTTGAAAGCTTGTTTGCATAGGTTATGTTTCCTTAGGCAATTATATGATTGATCTATAGGCTATATGGTAATGTGTATTTGAGATGGGATTTTGTACATGACAAAAGTTCATAGTGGATTATTTATCTGTTTTAATTATATGGTGCTATTCCGCTTTTTCTATTTAACTAATTTTAACATTAGAAATAGTTATTTCTGTTATTTATTTTTAGTAATGTATACTTATAAAAGCCAAATACCATTGACTCATCACAGTTTCTCCAAAACCACGAGGCCTAAAAACATGAAATTTGGCACTAATACTCTTTATAGGTTCTAGACGCGCACTAAGAAAGGGTTTCCGAAAATTCAAAATTTTATTGTGGGTTTTGGGGGGGTCAAAGTTACTAAATCACGATTTCTCAAAACCTACCAAAAGGTTGGAATGAAATTTGGTATGTAGTATGTAGCTTCCTCTATGGCCATAGATGCTCGCTAAGAAAGGGTTTAAAAAAATTCGAAATTTCAAAGGAGGGGGGGTCAATCAAAGTTACTAAATCACGATTTCTCAAAACCTACCAAAAGGATTGGAATGAAATTTGGTATGTAGCTTCCTCTAGGGCCATAGATGCTCGCTAAGAAAGGGTTTAAAAAAATTCGAAATTTCAAAGGGGGGGGGTCAAAGTTACTAAATCACGATTTCTCCAAAACTACCGAACGGATTGGAGTGAAATTTAGTATGTAGCTTCCTCTAGGGCCATAGACGCTTGCTAAGAAAGGGTTTCAAAAATTCAAAATTTCAGGAGGGGTTTTTTTTGAGGTCAAAGTTACTAAATTACGATTTCTCAAAAACTACCGAACGGATTGGAATTAAATTTAGTATGTAGCTTCCTCTAGGACCATACGTGCTCAAAAACAAAAGTTTAAAAAAATTCGAATTTTTAGGAGGGTTTGGGGGAGTCAAAATTACTAAATCACAATTTCTCAAAAACTACAGAACGGATAGGAATGAAATTTGGTATGTAGCTTCATCTAGGGCCGAAGGTGCTCGCTAAGAAAGGTTTTAGTGGGGTTTGGAGGGTCAAAGTTACTAAATCACGATTTCTCAAAAATTACAGAACGGATAGGAATGAAATTTGGTATGTAGCTTCCTCCAGGACCGAAGGTGCTCCCTAAGAAAGGTTTTCAAAAAATTCGAAATTTTAGGGGGGTTTGGAGGGTCAAAGTTACTAAATCACGATTTCTCAAAAACTACAGAACGGATAGGAATGAAATTTGGTATGCAGCTTCCTCTAGGGCCGAAGGTGTTAGCTAAAAAGGTTTTCAAAAACTTCGAAATTTTTTTTTGGGGGGGGGGGAATTTGGGGGTGTCAAAGTTTCTAAAAATCCCCATATGTAACTATGATTTGTCTCTCCATGCGAAGCCGGGTCAGGCCAGCTAGTAACTTTAATAAGTGGTTGTTATTTTCTTTTCATTAACTAGTTTTAATTATTGTTTTTGTAATATATTTTGATTTGACTTTTATGATACATTAGGAGTAACTGAAATAGACTATAATGACTATATAGACTATACAGATTTTAGCCCATTAAAAATATTGTATGCACTTAATCCTATTTAAAATTAATGTTTTAGGTAAAGACACCCACTATCATCAACTATGATGAACACGAATACATCTTTGAAGGGTTCTCTATGTTTTCTCATGGACGCCTTGACCAATTACCTGTGTGTAAAGTCATACGCTTTAATATTGAATACACGATTCTGTATGAAGAAGAAAAGCTGCCTGAGAACTTTACCATCAGAGAATTGGACTTGTTCTGTAAGTGTTTTTTAGAAGGCTTTATCCTGCAGGTAAAAGTAATGTTACATTTCTGACAGTATATAATTCTGACATATTGATTAATAAGTATATGTTACGGGGCCCAATGAATATTCTTTATACAACCCACTTGGCTAACTATTATACTAGTATGTGATAGGATTTGAAAAGATACAAACATTAAATTATATTCACTTTACATTCAGATATCATAAACTGATATCTGGTGTATATATTGTGTTTATTTAACACTACAATATATTCATTTGGCTAACTTTTTGTAACATACGTGGCCAATGCAGACGGGGAAATAACTTGGATATAATGGAGAACGTGATAAACATCATATGTGTATATAAAATAGTAAAAGACGCAATAAACGTTATATATGTATAAAAATAGACACAAGGATAATAAATAATTTTCAATAAAGTAAAGGTAATACTTATGTAATAAATAAAGAAAAATTAACAAAAGGCAGACATAACTTTGGAATAAACATATAAATGCAGATATAAAAAATATAATGTAATACATTATATACATATAATTAGTAAAAGTGATGTGACATAAAAAGAGTGATATATAAACAATTTGAATGATATCATATAGTATAAAAAAGTGACAATAGAACTCAAATATTAAAAACTATGACAATTTTCCTCATTACAAAAATTAAAAAATTTTTATATATAAACAAATGTAAATGTATAACATGTACAATGGCAACATGGCGTATTAAGAAGGTCTGTGCATCGAGGAGCGTGAACTCGTCCGTCCCGCGCAGCTACGTCACGTGCTACACACTGAACCAGCAGTTCCGAGCGTAATTGAAAGCTTTTGCTCAAACTGCAAATTAAATACTTTACGGTTGTCTAAAAAATATGTTTTTGGTATCGATGGAAAGGTAATAAAGTGAGCATTAAAATGATCTATGTCCATGGTCAAATATTCCTAGGCATATAATTTTGAAACAAGTCTAAATCTAATATACGGGTTTGATTGACATAAAAACTACCCTAAGTGAGGAAGTTTTTTACTATTACTTTCGGGAGGCATTCAAAGACATAGAAATGTAGAGAATAAAATGTAGTAAATACTGACATATATTTTTTTATGAAAGTTGTAGCTGTCCTACATAATAAGATTGTAATCAGAACCATAGTTACTCGCTTCTTGCGGCGATTGAATTTGTTATTAGTTCTCATTTCTCTTCGTTATTTATTATTCACATTGTTGTGAACATGTAAATTTTGTTTAATGTATAAATATGAATTTTTAAAGAGTTATCAAATTTAAGTAGCTCTATAGGGTAAAACCTTTTACCATCAATAAGATGTTGATTTTTATAGTTTATTGGTTTTGTTATGTTTACTAGGACTACTATTACTAGTAGGCTACTAAATTTACTTTTCAAAAATTGAAACTATCTAAAATTATGATTGTTTAGTTAGCCTGCCCAATGATAAATAATAAATAAAAATTAATACAAACTAATTATTAATGAAATAATAAAAAAATGGTAGTCTAGGTGATAAATAAAAATTTGTGGTGAATACAACATTGAGTTTTATTTCAGTATTAACCCTAGATTACTTATGTCAAAATTTTGTCACGGGATTACTTATGTATCGTAAATTTGTTTACTAACAAATATCTTTATTTTTTTTACTGTACTAAAATAATTTTGTAATTATTTTTTTAAATTGTAATTGTAACCTAGCATATCTTAGTGCTATATATTTATTTTTTAAAGAGTTATACTTCAAATAAATAAAATAATTTGTACCACTAATATTTTATTTTTGTTACTCTTTAAATTTATTTAATAACATGCAACTGCATTTCAGTTACGGCATAAATTCTGTCCACTTCGAACTTAAAACAATTTTAATACTCTAAAAAATATATGTTTTAACCCTCTAAGCGTCAGACACTTTTTTACTGCTTGTACACTTGTCATTATCACTTAGATTGAATGTATCCTATTCAAGTAAAGTGTACACTATTATACATTTTATTGTTCAGGAAAGTATGGAGAACATTGCCATGTAAACAAAATATTTAAACTAATTTCTCTAACTATTTAGGCGTTTCAAAAGAAGAAAAAACCAAATTGGTAAACCAAAGTTTCAAAAGTAAAAGGTTTAGAAAAATACTACAAATTTGTTTAGTTATAAATCCAAAATACACAAAAATATTGGAAACCCCTGCGTGCTCGGCACTCCAACCTTGTTGGAAGTTGGAACCTTCTAACACATAATCATTTTATGTTTTCTTTATATAATAATTGTTTAGAATTCATAATAACCCCAAAGCTAAGATGGTAAATAATGTTAAATGTTCAAATACAATTTTTCGTACATTTTATAACAGCAGTTAGTTATAATAAAGGTTAAAAGAACCAGCAAGGCTCAGGTCTACACTTTAATAAAAACCTAACCTAAAAGTTAAAAATACAAATAATTGCTTTAAAGTATGAAATCAGCTGTTAATGGAAATATTGGAGCAAACAGTTGTTTAATCTGTTATTTTATTCATTATTATTGGTTTTCGCCATTCTGAATATTGTGAATTGATAAAATCAAACATTTGATTTTATTTATTTTATTCAATTAGTCGCTGTGGCAATGAATGCAATTACATGTGTGTTGGTGTTGGTTCATCATTCTAGGTTTAACCTAAGATTTCTTCGATTAAATTTACAAATATTGAAATACAAAATGTTTTTATTAAAATGGATTATAGCCTATGTTAATTGGGGATAGTGTAGCTTTTTATTTCGTATATTAACATTTCTTGGGAATCGATGGAACCTTACTCGTAAAAAGCTGTCTTTTTTGATTGAGTTACCGCAGCCAAACACGGCACAAAAAGGCATTATAATTAATGGTTATTAATTATAAGAAATGTTATTACAATAATACACTATGTTGCCTATGATTAATAACATAATTTGACGTCAAAAAAAGCTTGAAGGTTGTACAGGTTTTGGCGGTAAATATGGCAAAGGAGTCTAGACTGGAGCTCCGACTGTAGCACTCTACGTCACGGGTAGGCTGGAGTGGAGGGAGAAGCTGCGCATGCACACACCTTCTTTAATACGCCTTGCAATGGCAACACTTGAGTTGGTTAGAAAATCAGGTTGGCATCTATGCAGAAAGGAAGTGACTGAAATGAGCACACTTCCTCCTTCTTCTCACATTGACTAGCAATGAAGTAGGACAAGTTAAAATGTTGTTGCATTTTATAAAACATCTAAACAAATCTGTTTAATCATCGAATTTTAAGACGTTTAAAATGAAATACGTGCACTAATAAGTTATTGAAAAAAGTTGAAAACGTTTTTTATGTGGTATAAATCAGTAGAAATGTTGTGTTGAAAAATTGGAACATTTGCTAACAAAAAGGTTAAAAGAACGGACTAGTGGATGAAAAAAATGTTGTATTAATATAAAAAATATCAATATATCACTCAAATTAGAACTTTCAAAACATTAGACAATTGTGTAAGATAGGGCTTAGAAAACTTTTATAATAGAGAAACTTTTTGATCTGCCTGTAGCTTCAGTATTTTTTTTATTTGTAAATTGGTAGCATTGCGTCTGGGTAAATTTAATCTTAATAATTGTATGAAATCTCTTTTGTATGATTTTTTCAATTTGAAATGACTGTTTTAAGATCAAACATGAAATATTAAAATTTTAAAGTGGTCCATTGCAATGCTCTGACTTATTATTTTATACCATGATTTCACTCATATCCAGTACTAGCTTAGCCAAAATGTACTCCCCTCGAGATTTTGAAAATAAAGAATAAATTAATTTGTAAAATGTAAACTAGGCCTCAATAGTACAGTGACGTTATTCTATTGTACAATGCAAATGGTCAACAGAAGGTGACTTTAGATTGATCGTCAATGACCTAGTGACAGATGAAATGTGGGTAAGTAAGTAAGCATAAACAGACACATTGAGGTTAGATTTTTTGACATTGTTTATTTTGAGAAAGTAGTGTAGTAGTTAATAATAATGAGACAAATTAATGAAGTAAATAATTTTTTTACTAAAATAATTACATTTCATCGCTTTTAACCCTTCAACGTGTTTTGCCGTACGTAATGCGCCGGGGTTTTTTTCCTTCGGTGCGTTTTGACGTATAGCATACGCTCAGGAACATTCCATTAGATGCTTCCATCTAGCACCTAAACTTAAAACTATCTCGAAGCGATTTATATTACAGCATAATGTAGCATAATTGTAGATATTGTAGCATAATTATTGGCTGATTTAAAAAAAAAAACATATGATACTTCTGTTGAATTTCTTGACAAAATTAGTTCAACAGTATAACGGCTGTTTTACCATCCATGTTTGTGACATTGTGTTTACTACGTTTTTGTTTACATTTGATCACTTGTAGTGTTTTTATGTTTGTTAGTTGATTGATTACATTCGGAAATCATGTTTTGAATATTTTATATTGGTTTTATTAGTGTTTTCTTAGGTATGTGTTTTCTGATAAGACTACCAACTAAAACTAACTTTTGACTGGTATTTAAATATGTTATCACAAGTAAACTCATGTGTTATTGATATTACCAAAAAGAATGTAATCTGTTGTTTAATTTAGTAAAAGAATCATTAAAATATTCCAAAAAATAAGTTAGTTACTAACGTTTTTATACAAACATGTTTCATAACTCCTGAAAGCTTAAAAAAGTCCCGCAGCAGGGGGTGTTTCTCTCATAAAAAGTTACACGTTGAAAGGTGTAATATTAAACACTTTTTTTATGTTGTAACTTGTTAAAATTACGTAACCCATTTTAAAAAAATATTTGATTAAATTTCATTTTTTTTTATTGCAACACCTAACGTTACTTCTTTAACTAATTATAATATCCAACTCAAAAGTAAAACTGAATTCAAGAGACTAATACAATGAATATCCCCAATTTGACTTTAACAACCCAAAGAATTGAATATATTATATCTCATTCCCCAAAAATTCACAAGTTTATCCTCACCTTTTATGATCTTTTTTGATTCCCAGGTTGTTCGTTTTCTCCTTCTCACAATCGCTCCCTCACTTACTCTCAACAGACCTCGGTTTTTTGTTCTTCCCCCTATTTGTAACTTTCCCCTTAACTTCTCAGTTTTGTTGCTTTGTTCAGGGTGTCTACCAACCGGGAAAACCAGGAAAACCGGGAAATAGCCGGGAATATGAATTAACCTTGAAAATTCCGGGAGAAAGCCGTGATTTTGATGTGTAACCGGGAATTTTATTCCTTCGCTTGAGTTATTTTCGTTTTGTAAACGCGATCGCGGGAATTCGGCATGAGCAAGCACCGATTCCCTAAAATCGATTACAATTACAGTACCTCGATTCCAAACACAAGCAAAACATTTGATGTGCACTTAATTATTAAACCATATAAATTTACGTGCATAATCTATTTTAAACATTGTAACATTTAAATTAGGGATGGGCCGATTCACGATACCACCGATACTTTGTATTTGATATCGGTAACAAAAATCTATAGCCGAAACTCGATACTGATTTCGAGAGATAATCAGTTCAGTTCATATTGTCAGACTAACCAGTTCTCCGTATGTATTTTGAATGTAATCTCCAGTATTTGCAATCACATTCTCTGTATTTAAACTTAATCCCAATTAATCATTTAACAATAAAATATCAGTGGGAAAAAATGTAAAACTCTCTTACTTTGATGTACTTAGAGAGTACATTTTCGTATGCTTGGTTTTTTGTACACAGAAAGGTAAAGTAGGCTCAAGGTCAACCACTTATAGATTCTTTTCTTATCGTGTCTATTTATAGAATTAGGGTGAATACTGTGAAGAAAAGTTACAAATCTTAAAGATCTGTAACAAAAGTATAATAATTCTATTTGTTTTTTGTTCGGGTAAAACACTTTGTAGGCTACATTTTCGGGATTTACGTTACCCGTTATTTATGTTTTTTGTAGGAATCCCGACGAAGTGCCTTTGTTTTACTTGTTATTCGTTCCCGCAAATAGCGATATTTAATTCCACTTTTTCCGAATTTTACAAGTGTCATCTAAATAACCTTTTCGCGGACCTTAGCCATTGTAATTTAAAGTAAGTTTTAACGCCGGTATTTTATAGAAACAAGAACTAATTATTGCTCTCAGAAGTAGGGGTTTTCGCGAATGTACGCTGTTGTGTATTGCGTTTTATAAAATTAGCGCTAATAATATTCGGACGTCGTATTCTTTTGCGGTCATTTGCCATTGTATTTTAAAGAATATTTCAACAATGGTAGTTCATACAATTTTCATAAATTGTATTCAGGCATCGATTTTTCCGCGGACATACGCTGTTGTATATTAAATTGCGTTTTAATGCTGACGTTTTAAAAAATTAGCATTAATAATATTCGGACGTCGTATTCTTTTGCGGACATTTTGTCATTGTGTTTTAAATAATATTTCAAAAATGGTAGTTCATACAATTTTCACATATTGTATTCGGGCATCGATTTTTCGCGGACATACGCTGTTGTATACAAATTGCGTTTTAATGCTGACGTTTTATAAAATTAGCGCTGGTAATATTCGGACGTCGTATTCTTTTGCGGACATTTTGTCATTGTGTTTTAAATAATATTTCAAAAATGGTAGTTCATACAATTTTCACAAATTGTATTCGGGCATCGATTTTTCGCGGACATACGCTGTTGTATACAAATTGCGTTTTAATGCACACGTTTTATAAAATTAGCGCTAATAATATTTGGACGTCGGTATTCTTTTGCGGATATTTTGTCATTGTATTTTAAATAATATTTCAATAATGGTAGTTCATACAATTTTCACAAATTGTATTCGGACATCGATTTTTCGCGGACATACGCTGTTCTATATTAAATTGCGTTTTAATGCTGACGTTTTAAAAAATTTGCGTTAGTAATATTCGGACGTTGTATTCTTTCGGGGACATTTTGTCATTGTATTTTAAATAATATTTTAACAATGGTAATTCATACAATTTTCATAAATTTTATTCGGGCATCAATTTTTCGCGGACATACGCTGTTGTATATTAAATTGCGTTTTAATGCTGACGTTTTATAAAATTAGCATTAATAATATTCGGACGTCGTATTCTTTTTGGGACATTTTGTCACTATATTTTAAATGATATTTAACAATGGTAGTTCATACAATTTTCACAAATTGTATCCGGGCATTGATTTTTCGAGGACATACGCTGTTCTATATTAAATTGCGTTTTAATGCTGACGTTTTAAAAAATTAGCGTTAATAATATTCGGACGTCGTATTCTTTTGGGGACATTTTGTCACTATATTTTAAATGATATTTCGACAATGGTAGTTCATACAATTTTCACAAATTGTATTCGTTCATTGATTTTTTTGCGGACATACGCTGTTGTCATATACTAAACAGCTTTATTTTTATCCGATTATAAAAATAATCGTATGCAGCCTAGATATTTTTGGCTTGCACAAATAGTGTTTAGCAAACAAATTTTATATTTTTACTAAATATGTGTTAAGGTTGGTGAATTACACTTTATTTGTGTTATTTTATTATATTTGATGCTTTTATTTTGATTTTTACAAAGGCTTGGTAATTTAGTAAAATATTTTATTACAAGTTGTGTTTTCATATTTATTCCTCAATTCCCATACCGTACTTGATTAAAATTTTGTAGCTTGTTTTTAGAAATTTTATATTTTTTATTGAAATTTAATCACCAATGCACTTTATATTGTTATTTGATTAACTTTTATTATTGTAAAAATAATAATATAAAGTGTATTGGTGATTTAATTTCAACAGTTATATGAATTAGGAGGCAATCACCATTTTGGTGATGGGTTAAAAGATTTTTGATAAATTTCAGTTCTCTAATAGTAACCCCTAGTCTATTTAACAACATCAAGTAATGAAGGTCAGTACAAACTTGTTTAGGAAAACAAAAAAAAGTTAGAATTATCAATCTGAAATAAAATGCACAGTGCAAGAGTTTTCAAGAAGTATACATAGGTATGTCATAAAATTGTTCACTTATCTTAAAAATAATATATTTTAATAGAAACATGTGAATCCAAACCTTATGATATTTGTCTTTTCAAACTTTCATGAAACAAGTTTTGGTTGAGGGATTTGTTATTTTGTTGAAATTTGATGAAATGAGAGTACTTATTTTACTTACTCTCAGTTGACCACTTTAATATTAAATATATTAATATTTAATATTAGTTGAGCACCGAATGGCGTGTAATATGCATATAAGGATAACCAGGAAAATCATTGAGAAACCTGGAAAAAACCTGGAAATAACCAGGAATTTCAAAAATCACTTTTGGTAGACACCCTGTTTGTTGCTTATTGGTCTATTTACTCTACCTGGAATGTCGGAATGTGTCTATTCACCTCTTGCAACCCAAACTAAGTTCATTAACCTAAACTAAGTAACCTACTAAAACTAACTTGCGTATCATATTTTATTATATGACTTACTGTCTGCAATATTCTATTGCATATTTCTCTGAATATGGTACACTATGATAGCCAGTCGACTCATGAGTTCGTTTTTATTGAATGTTAAGTGCGTGTGTGTTTTGTATTTATGTGTAACTGTGAATTAAGTATTTGTGTTTGACGAAGGGAAACCTAATATTATTTGAAAATGGCTGAATAGCTTAAACGGCCGTCGTTTAGACGACGATAGTATACCAGAATATTGCAGACGGTAAGTCATATACTTATTAATAAATAACGCCGATAACTGGAACAAAAAATCGTCGATCCGGGCTTCGGGCACTACATAAAAAAGCACATCTTGGACTGTACCTTGAAGTGGTATGGAAAGGAAAGCAGTGTGAACCTAAATGTCACAACTTTAGATGCTGTTATCTCTAAAATATGTACTAAAATGTATTAAAGTTATTCTATTTTTTTTTATAGGAAAGCTATTTCCTGAGCTGCAAATTTGATTACGAACATTTTTTCTGTAAAAGTGACCGTTAATTAGAAAAATGAATGAAATTAGTTTTTTGTGACCTCTGAGCAAACATGAAATTTTTAGCAGCACTCGGATCGATAGGGGGAAATATTGTCATTTTGATTAGAATCACAATACATGGTCCATATTGGTAATCAAGCTTTTCCGGAGGCCAATGTCTAATGTATCTGGACTAATAATATTCCGTGCAAATAGTGGAGAGTCATTCGTAAAATTACAACTTCTCAAATCATGTCCGTGTCATCAATAAACGTAGTGATCATATGAATCGCAACCATGTTATCTACACTTAAACTAACGGTTCTGTGAAATCCACCCGTATCACTGAGACTTCTAAACTTTTAAAACTAGTGATGGCAAGATTTGTGCCTGTGCCATCAATATTTTTGAAAACTAGCGATACTGTGAAATAGACATCTTTGAAAATAGAGGTGCAGTGAATTATCCTCTCTTACTGGCGTTCAAATTTAGACATGAATTTCCGACTTGTTACAAATAAATTAGAAATTAGCCATTTATGATCGTGTTAATCGTGACTATGCCACCCGTTAAAATTAATCATTTTGTAAATCTTGCTTTCAGTGTAATCTATTTTAGAGTTATGTTGTACATCCTAGCCATCTCATTTAATACTTTTAAAACTTTCTATACTAGAATGGACTCAAAACTGAATGGTCCTATACCACTTGCCTATTTAGTTTCTTTTTATCGTGTTTTTAGGATCTCTGTGTTACAAAAGTCAGTTGGAAGATTGATTTTTGTAAACTTAAAAATAAATATTAATAGGTTGAGAATAGCCATGTAAATTTAATTTGTTTTTTTTTAATATCTCTGTTTGATTTCAGATGAATATTTCTTCCATGAACTTCTAGAGTTAGTAGACTTAGATTTAAAAGCTGCAGGTGATTCATCAGGCTGTTCACAGTTTCACTTTATGCCCAGATTTGTACGAGAGTTACCAGGTTAGTTCTTTGCGATAGTATACTAGTTAAAATATATTCAATATGTAATATACTTCCCAATAAGTTAGCCTATTTTTAGTAGTATCCTAGCAACTAGACTTACTGTGGCTAAATACTATAGTATAGGTTAGAACTTTAGGGCTATTTTTTAATTATTCTTGCATTTCTGTTGTTTACTAAAACAATACCTAACCAGCAATGTTTAAAAAAATATTATCCCCCGTATTTTATTAATTTGTTAATTAGTTACCTTTTATTAATTTGTTAGATGATTTAATCTCATATTTGTTTGTATTAACTGTACTTATTTTGTTGCCATAGTTTAATGTGTCGTATAGGGTAAACTTATTACTTTCAAATTTGAGATTCATTTTAGTCTTTGGTTTAGAATAGTGGTCATTGTTCTCCCTGCATGTGAGAGAGTGACTAGGGGTTGTTCACCAAGGATGTCAAATTAGTCACCAGGGGAACATCTTAATATGTTTTGGCAAAATTGTGACACCCTTGAACGTTAAGTATCTAATTTAACAACATTCGGAAGCTATCGGGTCCCTAACAGAGGCTGGATTTAAAACAATTATTTGGCAAGAGGCACATATTAAAAAAAAAATCTAAATGCCAGAACAATTATAAATTACCTTTGCTTTTCGAAAGGTTGAAATTCTTATTCAAAACTGAAATAAAGGTTAATTAGTAACAACAATGTTATACACGTAGAAAAATAATTCAGACAATAAAACAAATAACAAGATTCAGTGAAAGATTAATTTATATTGAACAAATTTTAGGAAAACTCAAGTTTACAAGTGAAAACCACAAAGGTGGGTTCATGAATAGCCTAAGCTAGACAAATGTTTATCAGAAGAATAAATTTAATTTATATTTTTAGGATATTTTTTTATAAATGAAAAATTTTGAAAAGATTCTAAATATTTACTAATGTGAGAATATAAAAATAAATCTCTCAAGGTAGTGTCTCTTTAAGACAGAGCCCGAAATTAAATGCATGTAACGCCACTTCATATATAATGAAATTTAAAAAAAATGTAGGTTAACCTATTGTCAAGCCTTTTTGTTTAATACCATGAATTTTGTTGTATATATATCTATACAAGAAAACAGTCACTTAGACCCACATAGTAACAAAATGTTTAAATATGTATACATTAGAACCTTGATTATCTGAGATAATTGGGACCAAGCAGACCTCGGATAGTTAAAAACTCTGACAATAGGGTAGGCCTTGAGAAAACCATTGAGGTGCGAGTTCCCGTGTTATTTATGTTGTTATAGGCTGAATATATTTTATTTGGCTTTAAATAAATACTTAGCTTTAAATAAACAAAGAAGGTTTGATAATGTACTCAAATGAAAGAAATTTGATACTGTAAGCTACTGTAATAAAAACAAAAATTTAAAGAGACATTTACATTATTTACGAAAAGAATATAATATTATGAATTCTTAACATTCTTAAACTATGTGACTGACAAGTCTTACTTTTTCAGTCATTATTTCTACTTAGTGACTATTCCTAATTACACACAATATTTACGTACTTAATTATATTATTTTTTAGAGACAACTAAGAAAAATTAATATAATTACTTTTTTGTTTTTTTCAAAATGATAAATGGTGAAAAAATGTAAACGTTTTAAAGTTATAAAATCTTAAAATACATTTTATTCAAAGTGAGAAAAATTTTATTTTTATGCTGCATGAAAACATCCTGCGAGAAAGTTGATAGTTGAATTTATTTTTTTTTTTAGGGTGCAAGATCTTGAAACTCTCCAGCAGTAATGAGAAATATCTTGATCTCGTTGTCAAGAACAAAATTCATTTGTCGGTTGCACTTTTCTGAATTCAGCTATAAATTTCTCGATTCGTTTTAAAATCTCAAGTTTTATTTTTTATCTTTTCATAAAACTTAAAATGTTACATTAGAATGAAAAGAAGTTTTTCAAACAACTCAACAGAGAAGTGATTAGGATATCACAATGTCTAAAGTAAAGTTAATAATGGCAGTTAATTACTTAGCTAAAATAATTATATAAAAATATATATGTTGCATGGTGTGTAATCAATAGTCTTATAGTTAAACTACATATCTATGAGATACATTATATTTGTAATGTCTTTCATAAACTTAGTAGCAGTAGCAAATCAAAAGAAGGTTAACTTTTTATTAATTAACTTATCTCCATATGCTTTATATTCCTTTCGATTATATAAAAAGGTATTTGATATTTCTGACTCTCAACTTGAGATTAAAATTTTGGTTTTTCTAATTAACAAAAAAACACTATTCTCGATTTTCTCGATAAATTGTATTTAATAAATTCTTGTTTCTCGCTTGTTCCTAAACCTCAGCTCTTGTCTTTCTCACGATCTCAATGATTTGTACTAAACAACATCCCGCTCTCGTCTTGAATTCAAAAAGTCAATCTCGCACACCCCTACTTTTTTATATCAAAATATTTTTTGTGCAATCCTTTGTTTGGGGCTACTAGAGAAGTAATTCCGGTGTCTAGTTTTATGCAATCTCGGTTTTTCCATCTGAACTGATCATGATATGCTTATAAATTATGGTACTATAATTTTTTCATTGTTAAAGTACAATCATTTTTTCAAATTACTTCACCATTATCACTGTGAATTTTTTTGGTTGTCTGATATTAAAAGATATTAAAATAGGCTTAGTTAAAAAATAAATATAATAACAATAAACTTAAAAACTTTTACTGAAAAATTTATGACAAAAATGGAAGACATTTTATAATGATTGAAATAAAAAGTTAGTAAATAAACTATTCAAAATAACTCAAATAGCAATAACTGTAATCATTAAATTAACCCTAGATTACTAACCATATTTTAATGTCCTTTACCCATTAGTAAATTTGTCGACTATCTTTATTATTATAACAGTGCAATGCCTTTATGATTTATAATTAATCTCTATTGATGTTTTTATGCTACTGAAATTGTATAGTTACAAGTTACATCTTTTACACATTTTTATATTAAATTTTAGAGAAATAATCTTGATGATACTATTAAAAAAGGTGAAAGCAGGTCATTGTAAAAAAAATATAAAATACCTGAAAAATATGTAAAAAAAGTCAAAACCATAATAAGAACAATGTAAAAGACTTGAAAATTGACATTGCATATTTTTTTAAACAATATCACACATGTTCATGTTTTTTTTATAGTGAAGTGCTATAAGATTAAAAGTTACACTGTCACTAAGACGATGCTTTGTTCTTAATTCACAAAAATGGAAAGCACACAAACAACACTAAACACTTTCACAGTCAAGGCCAAACTGAAGCTAGAGGAAAGGGTGTGTTTTTAGTTGTCTTGTAGACAAATATATTTTAGTTTTGGCAACCCCCATCGTAAGATTTATGAATGGTTAGTGATTTGGGGTTAAATACAATTTACCGCACCAACTGTTTACTTGATCGCTCGAGCTCATCATTTGACTGACTGTTATACTTTTGACTCTTATTGTACCTTCTTCAATCATAGTGATAGTGCTCCTGTAACACATTCGACAGACATTTAGTTGCCTTTTCGATACACAGTAACTCTTTCCATATTTAGAAAATAAATTATTGTAACGGATTTTAATTATTATAACTTAACTTTACAGATAACGGCAAAGAAATTCTGCCTATGAATGAAGTATTAAGATATCTTATAAAGAGTTCAGAGCTGCTTATAGATGAAAACAGGTTGGACGAAATAATCCATTTGCCTCAACACAAATGGCAGAGTTTTACTGAAGAAGTTAAAGGTAAAGTGTATTTTATTCTTTAAATTATTCTTGTTTAAAATGATTTCAATAATTCCAGTAGATTTTCTAAAATTTATCACATAGATCAGTACATTGTATTATTACAGAAATCTGTGAGTTAGTGGAAAGTTTTCTAAATTAACTGCAGGTGTGGAAATAAAGCACTGGACTTACGATAATTTTAGCAGTAAGACGAATCGAGATGCGGTTTTTTGAATTCGATTCAGGAAAGTTTGTAACCCCCAAAATCACCCGAGTAATGAGTTTCGATCAATTCGTGGCGTATTTCTAGAAAATTCCAGAAGACGACATGGATATCACCCTCTAGATGCTTGTGGGGGGGGGGGGGGGGGGGGGCTCATCGCCGATATTGTATTCGTGTTCAGCAACCCCAAAAACCCCCAAGTACCAAAATTGAGCCCATTTGTATACTTACTGAGTTATAAATTTTTCTTTAATCAACTCATTGAATGCACTATTAAAAAATGCATTTTTCTTGTGCACCGATGCAATATTGATTTTTTATCGATCGCATGGGGTCACAAACTTTCCTGGCGGCTTCCTGAATCAAATGCAAAAAACCACATCTCTACCGTCTTACTTTTAAAATTATCGAAAGTTTGGCCTATTTTTGTGCTTTATTTCCTCGTCTACTGCATTAGTGCTAGTGCAAGGGCTGCGCACCACTAGATGTCCTAAACATTTTGCAAATATAAAGTGAATAACAACACATCAACATGTTATTTACACAATATAAATAAATTAGAGGGTGTGTGAGCCATACCATTAATGATTGTCAATTTTTTTGTTAAATACGAAGGTTATAATAAATACTACTGCTTTAGCACGGTAAGTGTTGTAATACCTTTAAAATTATGTCTTGTGTTTCCCAATATTTCTCCAATATTTTTTTGGGGCATTGGGATTTGTAAAAATATACTTTCTTTATGTGCTATAATAATCTCTATGAAAATTATATTTATAATATTTTTCAAAATATTGAAAACTAATAAATCTTTGTCTTTTTTTGTAACAAAGATTTATTCAAATTGAAATATTGAATTAATTTACTTGTACAATGTTTCTCTTATAAGAGTTAATTGCAGCACCTTTTTTGTATGACCTTATTTTATTTTACTGAAATTAATTAATTTGTTTGTATAACTTTATACAATAGCTAGACAAAAAAAATGTATAGAACTCTTAATCTCGGGTTATATGCTGGCTTGTGAAATATGCAATCCTAAAAACTATACGGTACTTAAATCTAATACAATGGGATATTTAAAACTAATTTCTACAAAGTACAAAATAAAAGTTCAAAGTCCGAATGTTGAATTTAATAATTTAATCGATCGATTGTTCAAGATATATATATATATAATATATATATAATTTCACTGATTCAATTTGCTTTTTTGTTCTTCATGTGGAAAAATTGATTTGGTATTACCTTCAATGGATGACTATACTGTCTGTAGGATTTAAAACAATTTCTAGTTGTAACTCTTCAATTTAGATACTATCCTATTTCTACTTCATTTATTGATTGAGCATTTCTCTTGAGGATAGGAACAATATGTTCACTTTAGTTTAAATTAGAAAATATTTTAAGAAGTTCAGATATAGGCCTACGTCTGCACAAGACAAACAAAGACTAGGTGAGAAGTAAATATACGCTTGGGTTCTTTCATAGCCTCCCAGGCTACAATTGAAAATTGCAATTTATAGTTTCGTTTGTGTTACTCTGTTTCAGAAAGGCACATCTATTTTGTCACGGAGACCATAATTTTATAAAATATACTTTTATTGTCCTTAGCTTGGTATATTCTATGTTTTTACAAAAGTATATATCAATCAACATATAACTTTTTATAAATAGGTAATTAATCACATACAATAGTACAGTTTTTGTACCTTTCATCTTGAAATATTTTACAAAATAATAAGCTACAAGGTAATTAAAAGCAGGTCAAATTATTCAAAATAGGCCTGAATCACAATTGGAAGTGGAAAAAGTATACATAGCTGTATCATTTTAAAGTAGCCTACTTTTGGAAAGCCTAAAACGTGATATGTCGCTTCTTAATTTAAAAATATTTCTATTCCCCCCCCCCCGGTTGTTGTACTCCCCCCTCATATGGTCGTCCTCGTTATGCCTATAACGATTGACTTAAGTCTAATCATCTCGATTGTTTTTGCGAATGTATTGAGCACAAAATGACTTTCTTTGGTTATGTTCAAACATTCTTTTTTTTCAAACTGCTAACAATTTTAAACTGCTAACACTTTGGTTTACTTAATAAAATATTCAATGTTTTTAAATTAATTTATATGGCTACACTAAACATGAATGAATTTACACATTAAGATCCGTGAAAATGTTCTTACTACATAAGAACATAAGTTATAAGTTAATATTTATTTGTTTTGGAAAAGGTGGGTTTAGTGTAATTTAGCTTTAATTAGTTATAATTTTATAATTTAAGTGTTTACTGTTATTTATTTAATATTCTAAAAATCCCGAAGTTACTTAATTTTCTTTGAAACGATTTTTGTCTAAAACGAACTTTAAGGTTACTACTAGACTATTTATGAATCAATTTGGCACTTTCTTTTTCAAATATTGCCAGGATCCTTTACTTTTGATATTTTGATATTCTTTCTCTCCCAGTTGGGTCAAAATGTTACAGTACTAATTAATAGAGCTTTAGTTAAAACTAAGTGTTCATACTCATTCTTTGTTTGCTATATTTAGCGCACAGATGGTCTGTTACATCCTGAAAAGTGTTTTTTTGTTGTTTTAGGAATGGTCGTAACTTACCCAGGAAGAAAACCTTGCTCATTACGTGTTGACCAGTTGGACAGGGATCAAGGTGACAGTACAAAGCTGGTATTCCCTGAGATAGTCCACTTCGGCATCAGACCTCCACAACTCAGTTACGCTGGCAATCCAGAGTAATTCCATTATCTTCTTAGTAAACCTTTAATATTAGTAATCCCTTTTAACACTGCTATTCAATTTCATCAAAAAGTAATACATTCCCACATGTGAAAGTTTAAAGTTTCTTAAAAGATCTGTACGAGATACCAATAGAGAAAGCAAGTGTTTGGTTTGTTTATGTCAAGAATTGGGGTTATGTTAACAACTGCAAT